>VXBU01013108.1:81927-96558 GCA_013400315.1 Bombycilla garrulus | reverse complement strand
CCGCCGGCGCCCGCTCAAAACGCGCGGGGCAGCGGCGGCGGCGCCGCAGAGCAGTGCCCGGCCCTGCGTCCCGCCGGCTCCCGCCTCGACGCCATGAAGACCTTCTTCACCATCGAGATCAAGGATGGGCGCGTGCAGCCCCTGGCGCCCCGCGTCACGGCTATCCCCGGCAGCCAGCGGGCAGGTGGGCACTGATGGGGTACGGGGTGCGCAGGACAGGTCCAGTGGGCAGATGGCATCTGTCATGAGGCTCAACACTAGGGGTGATGGGCATGGGTGTCATGCAGGGAGGTGGGACTGGAAAATGTGGGGATCTCTCAGGAAGGTGGACAGCACAGAGGAATGGACATCCACAAGACTGTAAGCACTACAGGGCTGTGCTCTTAATACCACAATGTCCACAGCTGGGCAGTGGAGCAGGTCAGTGGGCAGTCGGGCACTGACAGATGGTGGGCACAAATGGGTAGGTGGAGGCGGGCAGGCTGAGCCATGCCAGGTGGGTGCTGATCAGCAGCTGATCAGTGGCATTTGAGTGTTGGGAGCCCAGAGGCTGAGCACAGGTGCTGCCAGAACAAAGTGTGCCTGGTAGCCCTCATCCTTTGGCATGCACTCTCAGCCTGCTTGGGGCATCTCAGTTTTGGGATACCATCTGGCCCTGCAGTCTGTCCCCAGCCCCACTGTCTTACCGTGTTTATATCTGGGGTCATTCCTCAACTCCTGCCCTGCTGCCCTGCCCCATCCTCTCCCCACTGACCTGCTGGTTCAGGGGAGCCCACACCATCCTGCTCTGTCCCATCCCACTGCTGGCACTGTGTCTGTTCCAGCCCTGCCCCAACCCTGCTTGCCTGCAGATGTGGCTGGCTCAGGATGTTCCTGTGGACATCCCTCTCACTGGGGTGTCTTGGCTCCAGCTGAGCACTGCAGAAAGGACCCTTCCTTGGGGAGGATGATAAGCCAGGGAAGCAAGGGGTCTCAACTTCTCCATCTCTTGCTTGTCCCTAAAGCCCTTTCTCTTTGCCAGAGCTCAGTGCTACTGCCAGGGCAGGATGTGGGGGGCAGGCAGGTAGCCCAGCCAGAGCTACTCCCCAGCTGTGGGGCTGAGCCTGTGAGCTGGGTGAGACTCCACATGCCTCTTGCCCCCCTTGCAGAGGTGACTCTGGGTCTGCGGAGCACCCCCATCCGTATCACCACCATCCCCAGCAGTGTCGGCAGCATCTGCAACATCAGCAGTGTCAGCAGCAATGTCACCAAGGTGAGTGCCCAGGAGGTGTGTGAGGCCGTGCCCCACCTGACCTGGCAACTCCAGGACTTGGAGTGGGGATCAGGGACCAAGGAGTTAGTGTAGGCACCATGGTCCAGAGGCTCCGTCTGGTTTTGGTTGGTGCTTTTGTTTTGGTAGGGTTTTTTTCAAGAGACACTGGACTTTGTGTGTGGTTGCACAGTCCCACATGAGCCTTCTGGACTATGCTACCATGTACTCAGACACTTGGGGAGGTGGGTGGAGGGGGACAAAAAACCTTTTGTGAGTCTCCCTTTGTTTTAAACACCTTTAAGGGTGGCAGCAGCTCAGGAAAAAACCCATTGCCAACCAGCCCTCTGTTTTTCCTCCTGGGGATGGACCTTGGCTATGTGTCTGGTGAGCCTGCCTTGGAGGGGGGCTACTCCTTAAAGGTCTCTAAAGCACCCTGGAGCTGTGGATTGGGGTCTTGCCCGTTCCTGCTATGCCATCCTGAGTTGAGAGTGCCCAAAGCCCCAGCCCGCCTGTGAGGAATTCTTGGGTGCAACTGGAGAAAAAAAACTGAAAAGACAACCACTCTGCTGTGTCTTGCGGGGAGAGCAGGCTGTGGCCACCCTGGGGCTGGGTGCACACAGGAGACAGCCCTTCAAGTGCTTTAATCTGCTCCTGCCCATCTAGGGTAATGCAAGGCGCCCGTGTGCCGCCTTGGCAGGAGCCAGGATGTCAAACATGGCTCTGTCTCACTCATGGCCCTGCGCACGCCTGGCTGCCTCTGCAGGAACAGCACTGTGGGTGGCCTGTGTCACTGCCAGTGGCTGTGGTACCACCTGTGGCGTGGGGCATGCTGGTCGCTGTGGTACTGCTGGCTTCGCCCCATCCTCAGCCCAGCCCTTGCTGGCATGAGGCAGGCAGTGCCCACAGGTGCTGCCCACACCTGCCAGCAGTTCCTGCCTGTGAGCAGCTGGCTGCAGTGGGGTGACTTCCCTGTGCTAATGTGCTTGGGCAGGCTTGGCCTGAGTACTTGCCAGCTCTCATTAAGGTATTAGTAGGTCTGTCCAGTGAGGTGAGGGGCCTGAGACCCATCGGCTGCTTGGTAGGAGATGAAGCCTCCAGGTATGCTCCTGGTGGGCAGGGAAGAGGAGGATGAGGCAGCAGTGCTGGCAGCCCTGCCAGGTAGGGCTCGGTCAGAGGACCAGCAGGCTGCAGGCACCTGGGGGCAGTAGCCACGGCAGCATGTCTTCTCGTTAGTGGGGTGCTGACTGTGCCTGTGCACGGACCTGCTCTCCCTGGGACAGGCATTGGGCAGCACAGGGGTATAAAGACCTAAAATCCTCGCTGTGACCAAGGCACTTCCACCAATGCCAGCGTGGTGCTGGAGATATTTTGCTGTGGGTGATGCCGGCCCAGAGTGGGAATGCACTTGGGCAAAAGAACAGAGCAGTGGTTGGCATTTTCATTCCCCCAGCACTGCAGTGGTCAGGGCTAGTCCCCACCACTTTGTCCCACAGCCCCTAGGCTGGTATCTGGCCCTGGCAGCCTCTAGGGGTGGGGGGGGGCCACTTGCAGGGCTCCTCTTGCTAAGCCACCTGGTCTCACAGCCGGATGCGCTGCCAAGTGTGGCGCCTGGCTCAGCACCCCTGCACAGGACCCCCGGCTGCTGGGACCAGAATAGCCCACAGGCAGGGAACGGGCCAGCCTCCAGTCGGGGGGGCTGCCTGGGCCCCTATAAAGGGCAGTGGATAGCTGAGCGGGCCTTGCCACAGCGTCTGCACTGCCACCATGCCAGGGCTTGGCTTGGAGGGGCTGGTACAGGCTGGGGTGGCTGAGCTGGCAGAGCTGCGGCAGGAGCTGCTGGCTTTCCGGGGGGCAGCAGAGGGGCAACTGGAGCAGGCTTTGCAGCGAGTGCAGGCACTGGCACAGTCACTGCAGACATTGGAGCAGGAGCACCTGGAGTTGCGGGCCGAGCTGGGGCGCCTGGGCCGCCACCTTGATCTGCTGGCGCCAGGGCTGCAGGCGCCCCCTGGGGAGGATATCAGCACCCTCTTTCTGGAAGCACAGGACCCTTGCGCCCACTTTGAGGGCACTGAGGAGCCCAGTGGCCCTGTGGCCCATCCACCCACTTTCTCCAGTACGCGCCAGCAATCGGCCCTGCACCTCTCCAGAAGCAACAGCAGCGTGAGTGTGGGCAGCCCTGCCCCATGACAGGGGAAGGGAGGGGGTCACCAGCCCGAGGGCTCTTGGGGGTGTCTCTAGCCCTGGCACAAGGTGTGACTGTGGCATTGGTGCACGGGGACACAGCACCATGGGGACCTGCCACTCCTTGGGCTCACTGTGGTGGGGCTGTGCACCCACCTGTTTTGCATTCCCAGTGTGCCAGGAGGGAAGCTACAGGCAGCTGTCTTGCCCCCACCACAGCACCAGGCACAGGTGGTGGCATGGGTGCATGTGGCCAGTTTCAACTCCGGCCGATGGCTTTGCCATGGATCAGTTGCCAGGCTATAGGATGCAGGATGGGGCCAGGTGTGTGCATGGCTACTCTGGCCCCACTCTGTCATCTCTGATGCCTCTGTGCCCTATTCTGGGCCTGGCCCACTGCCTGCTATGCATTGCTGGGGGGTTGTGCTGAAAGGGACTTGGCGTCCTGGCTGTGCTCGGGCAGGGGCTGAACTGGCCTAGATCCTGGTGGCAGGGATGTGGGGATAGGTTCTTGATCTGCATAAGCTCTTCTCTATGCTAAGTCCCTTAATTTCATGGAAATCCCTGTGCTGCTAATGGCATGCACTGGCCTTGCCAGCACCTTGCCCACTGCTAGGTAACAGCCCCTGCCCAGCCCAGAGCACTGAGCAGCCCCTCCAGCTGGGGGACCCAGCCACCTACTACCAGGGAGCAGGGAGGATTTGGAGATATGGCAGCCAGACTGGAAGGAAGAGAAGGACTGCTGGGCCCTCCTGGGGCATGGGGTGCTGCAGATTATCATGCTCCCCTGCCTGCCTTGGGCACTGCAGATGTTTATGGCATCCCACCAGCTGAGAGTACTTAGGCCCCACATCGTCTCCACGGTCCTCACTGCCTGTAGCACTGTGCAGCTGTCAGGGTGATGAGAGCCTGGACCCTGAGAAGAGGTAGGGGTGTGGCCAACCTGGCAGAGGCTCAGCTCCATGGTGATTTCTTTGCAGATGGAGCCAGAGGTGGTGGAGCAGCACCAAGCACCAAGGCGGGAACCAGAGCTGCCCAACGGCATGGAGAAGGTGCAAGTGAGGGAGGTGGAGAGAAGGAGCAAGCTGAATGTCGAGGAGCTGAGCAAGATTGAGGATGAGGATGTTCTGGATAAGATGGTACCTGTTCCTCTGGTTTGGGCTCCTGCAAAAAGGTAAAGGGACCTCAAGCTGATGGCAGAAGACTAATGATGACTTCCCCCTCCTGCAGCTGGATCGGACAACAGACTTTGAGGAGCGACGGCTGATTAGAAATGCCATGCGGGAGCTGCGCCAGCGCAAGCGAGGTACTGAGAGATGGTGACCTGCACTGGGGTCAGAGTGGTTGTGGTGGCAATACAGGGTGCTGAAGTGGGGCTGTCCAGCCGCAGGGAAGCAGTAGGGTGTGTGCTGGGTCCTCTATTGCCCCCCCTGGCTTTGGGAGGCCAAGGAAGTCACCCTTCCCATGAACCAGCTGTGGGCCAGCAGCAGCTGCAGGACCCCTGGTGTGGCAGGAACAACCCCACCTGCCTGCTGATGTCATCTCCCACTCATGTTTGCAGACCAGCGGGAGAAGGAGCGGGACCAACGGCTGCAGGAGGCTAGAAGCCAATCTGTAGCAGGAAGGGCTGGCCACGCCACAGAGACCACCACCACACAAAGCACTCAGTCAGCCGATGGCTCGGCATGCAGCACCGTCACCAAGACTGAGCGTCTCATCCAATCTAGTATGGGCTGGGCTGGGGGTGTGTGCCAGCTCTTTGGGGGCCTTGCAGAATCTTTCCCAGTGCTCCACCACCACAGCTCCTTTGCCATTCACTGCCTGTCCTGAGTCTGGCTTGATTGTGCTGGGAGCAGGACAGTGTTTCAGAGCTGAGTCTCTGGCTTGCCTAGAGTCTGCCTGGGGATAATTAAGGGTTCTGCTCTGGTGATTTCCCTCTGAATCCCCAAATCTGTCAGGATGGCAGGGCCTCATCTGCACCTTTGGCCTGTGTCTTGTCTCCTACACCCCTGCTCTCCCAGTCCCTGGCTGGCTTAAGCTGAGTGGCTGCAGAGGCTGAGGGATGCCCCAGCTCCCTGCTGCTTTGTGCTTGCCTTTTTGTTCTCTGCCTGGGGGGTACATGCCCTCTGTCCTCCCTCTGCCTGCCATGCCCATGGCTCTACCACCTTGGACTTCTCCCTGTTGCACTGCACAAGTGCAAAAGTGCTTGGCAGCAGTAGGTGTCTGTGGGTGCTGCTCCTCCCAGCTCAGCAGTTCCCGTTGCTTTGTCCCTGCAGGTGATGGCACCAAGACTTCACGTACCACAACCATGGAGTCAAATTATGTGAAGAGATCAGACAGTAAGAGTTTTTCCTGCCCTTTCCCCACAGCATCCTCAGGGTATAACCCTGACGGCTGCTGCTGAGCCGTCACTGTCCTGGTGCAGGCAAAGTCCTGCCTGCCTGGCACAGCTGCCCTCAGCTTCTGCCCAGAGCCTCTCTCCTTCCTCTGTCTCTGCAGATGGCAATAGCACTTTCGTTCAAACCAAATCATCGTACAGCTCCTCATCCAAAAAGACAGGCAGGTGAGCAGAGGTGCCTGTGGGGACAGCCCCACATGTGGTCCCTGTCACGCATCTGCTTGCACAAACCCTCTGCCCAGCTTGCAGTGTCCCCATGCAAATGTGACCTCAAAGCCTCCTGGTCCTTGGGGTACATTCACTGTGTTCAGAGGTTCTCATGGGTCCTTCCACAGGCAAAGAGGTAGGTGTGCCAGCTGAGGACCTTAAGCCACCTCTCTTCTATCCCAGGCACATGGAGGTCTCCAGAGTTCCAGGGCTGGCCATGGGCTGTGACCACTGCTTGCCCTACCCTGGGCTGCCCACAGCCCCTTTAGCATTGCCTGTCTCTCTCAGCATTTTTGACCGTGAGGATGAGAGTGCTTCTCGGCAGAGCAGCCTGGCTGCACTGGAACGGCGTCAGGCGGAGAAGAAGAAGGAACTGATGAAGGCTCAGAGCCTGCCCAAGACATCAGCCTCACAGGCACGCAAGGCCATGATGGAGAAACTTCAGAAGGAGGGTGGGAGGTGAGGCTGGGCCTAGGGCAGACTGGCCAGGACAGTGAGTGCTGCACAAATAACACATTGCAGCTATGGATAACACCCCATGTCTCCTGCCACAGTTCAAACCCTGCAGCATCACAGACCACCGTGCAGCGCTCCTCCAGCTTTGGTGTGCCTAACGCTAACAGTATCAAGCAGATGTTGCTGGACTGGTGCAGAGCCAAGACTCGGGGCTATGAGGTGGGTGCCACCTCCTCTTCCTGTCCCAAGGCCAGTCACTCTGTCCCTTGGTAACTCTGTTGCCCTCTCAGCACGTGGACATCCAGAACTTCTCATCCAGCTGGAGTGATGGCATGGCCTTCTGTGCCTTGGTCCACAATTTCTTCCCCGATGCATTTGACTACAGTAAGCTGACGCCCCAGAACCGCCGCCAAAACTTTGAGGTGGCCTTCTCTTCTGCAGAGTACGTACCTCTCTTGCCATCATATGGGCTTGGGATGGCTTGGAGTGGCTTGGGGTGGCTCTCCTGCTCGCTGCTGGGGCGAGGGGGGATGTGTGGAGGTGATGGTGCTGGAGATGGGTGCCTGTAGGTGTCACTCCCCCATGCAATGCAACAAGGTTAGGCACTGTGGGGGCAAGCAGCAGCTCTGTGGGCAGAGGCCAGTGCAGGCCAGTCTGGTGTGGCATGGGTGGGTGTGGGGGTCTGGGTTCCTGGGTGTGGGGCAGAGCACCCAAAGGCAGAGCAGCAGCCCCATGAGCCTACTTGGCTTCAGGCAGTACATTGCATCCTGGGGTACCAGGTGTGGGACTGCAGCCTGTGGGGGGAGCAGGGTTTGCCTATGCCAGGTGCCTCCTTCCACAGTTGTAGGGGCTCAAACACCATTGCAGCTTCTCCAGTCTCTTCCCTTCCCCTTTTGCTTCTGGTTTTCCTGGGTGCTGAGAGATGGGAGTGCGCCCAGCTGGAGGGCTGGCAGCCAGCCCCTCTCTCCTTCCTTCTGTCTCTCTCCCACCCACCCACTCCTCTCCTCCAGCATCCTGCCGGGGGGGCAGGGCTGGGGGTGGGGGTCCCATCCTGCTGATGTCCAAGGTGGCAGGGTGAGATGGGGACTCCCGCAAGCTCCCAGGGTGCTGTTTTGTGGAGCGAGAAGGGGGCTGTGGGCCTGGCTCTTGGCGCTCCTGTTAATGGATTTTTTGCCTTAATTGGGAAACTGGTGCGCGGACTTGAGAGAGCCATCAACCTCTCCGGCCTGGAAGCCAGGTGGCCTCTCGTCCTTCCTCCTCCTCCAGCTCTTGTGAGCATCCTCTCCCGAGCTTCCTGCACCAGGGCTGTGCCGCGCGGTTCCAAGTGGAGCTGGGCAGGAAGGCTGGGCTTGCCCCCCCTATCCTCCCAGCGGGTCTATATAGGAGCTATATAGAGCGCTGCTCCACTCTGGAACCCGCTCCCCGAGCACCTGGCGTGCCAGAACACCTCACTTGTCCTCCTCCTCCTCCTCCTCTTCCATCTGTCTTTCCCTCTGGATTTCACGCCTCTCCACGCCATCACCTGCCCCTCTCCCCCTCGCTTATATCCCCCCCAATATCACTGAATGGCCTTGGCATGGGGTGCCTGGAGCCCTCCTGCCCCTGCATCGTGCATCCCCAGAGCATGCCAGAGCAGAGCAGCTGCCAGTGGGATGGGAACTGCACTGATCTGTGTCTCTTGTTTTCTCTTCCTCCCCTCCCTGACTGGGCTGCGGTCACTGGCTTGCCCCTCTCTCCCTGCACCCAGGAAGCACGCGGACTGTCCGCAGTTGCTGGACGTGGAGGACATGGTCCGGATGCGTGAGCCAGATTGGAAGTGTGTGTACACATACATTCAGGAATTCTATCGCTGCCTGGTCCAGAAGGGGCTGGTAAAAACCAAAAAGTCGTAGCCCATTGTCAGCCCCCCCCAGGACCAATGGTGAGAACCTTCCCCTCCAAGTACCTGCCCACGCCCCCACCACCACCAGGGCTCAGCAGGGAACTGACTGCCTTGGGTGCAGACAAGGCTGGGGGATTCTGGTGGGTGAGGGGTGAGTCCTGGCGGTGCCAGACAGGGCCCAGAGGAGATGGGCAGAGACAGCTGGCTGGGCTTGGGCATTCTGGAATAGCATCTTATGGGGGTTTGGGCAGGGGGGACTGTATCACCCTGGAGTGCTGTTTGCTCTCCAGCTATGGGAAGAGCAGTAATTAGAACACAGCCCTGCCCCCACGGCTGAGCCTGACCCAGGGATTAGCTGCTGGGGCTGCCACTCAAGGTGTTCTGAGTGGTGCTGCCTGAGTGCGCGTAGCCCCACAGGATGCTGCAGCATCACTGCTTCCACTTGTTGCTTCATTCCCCTGCCCCAGGGTGCACGCCCAGCTCTGAGATGCTGCCTGCTCATATATGGGCAGAAGCAGGAGCCTGGAAACTGTGACTCAAGGCTCAGGTCCTGCCTTGTCCTGCAGTGTTTGTGCCTGTCTCAGGGCATCCTGGCTGGTGCTAGAGCTGTGGCTCCCTTGGCTCTGCACACAGTGCTGGTGCACCGGGAACCAGACAATGGCTTTATAAGGGCAGAGCTACTCTCCATGTGCTCTGCAATCAACCCCAAGCCAGGCTGGCAGTGGCAAGGGCTTTCCCAAGGCCCCAAACATCACCCTCTCCATCCCCACTGTGGCCAAGTCATGAAGTGGGGCTGGTGCCAGCAAGGCTGTGGGCTTGGAGCCCATTGAGCAGGCAGCAGAGAGCTAATGGGATGGCTGGGCCCTGATGCTCCCCAGGGTGGGGGGCTCTCCTGGGCCCTGATGCTCCCCAAGGGCTGGCACTGTCTGGGGTCACTCCTTGGGGTGGGGCTGTAGAGGGTGTTGTCATGGTGGGTGGCAAGCATAGGGTTCAGATCCTCCTTATGCAGGAGGGCAGGGGGGGGGCAGAGCCCTGCCTTGGGGGATCCTCCTTGTGCACCCAGAGTCTTGGGGCAGAACCTTGAGTGGTCATGGCAGCTGAACTGGCCATGATGGCAGCAGGTGCTGTCAGTTTGTTTCAGCACTGCCTCCAGTGCCCATGCAACCCTTGCTCCAGGAGCAGCAGCAGTCTGAAGGGGGGATAGTGCCTGGTAGGGGTGCGGAGCATGGGCAGCAGTGGCAGGGTTGCTTCTGTGCCCCCTACCCCTTCTCTCGAAGTAGAAAGGAGAGCACAAGAGATGACCACATCCCTTCCATTGCCCTTCCTGGTTGTCATCATGACTCCTAATCATGTTGCCAGTCCTTGCAAGCGCCCAGGGAGCCCCAACGTGGGGAGAGACATGACCCAGGGAACTGGATGGTTGGCAAGGCAGAGTGGGCCACCCCACCAAAAGGACAGCAGCAGAGCCCCAGGGCTACTATGGGGCTGGGGACACAACTACAGCTGATCTGCCAGGGCCCCACAAGACTGGTAGCTGCTGGAGTCAGGTCCTGCATGGACCCCTGCACTGTGGTGGGGCAGGGAGAGGAGGAGATAGGCAAGGCTGAGTGAGCTGAGGTAGGGCAGTGCCCACTCCAGCAGTAGGGTGTGCTGGGCCTGGGGCAAGGGAGCGAGTTGGGCTGGCAAGGCTTAGGGGAAGGCAGAAGAGCAGGGCCAGGGCTTGAGGCAGGAGAAAGGGGCAGCATATACCCAAGACCATCCCCTACTTTCCATGAATCACTTGCTAGGGTTTGAGGCAGGGGCACAGCAGCTGCCTGCAGCCAGGTGGGCTCTCCCTAGAGGCCATCAGCATCAGCTGGAGGAGCAAGAGGGTGGGCACAGCTTTAGCAGGGGATGATTGCTAGCACCAAGAAGGGGGCTGGAGAGCACCAGGGGAGCAAGGGGTGCAGAGAGTTGGGTAACCCCTACCCTGGGGCAGGCACCTCCCAGGGCAGACAGCATGTGCTCTTCCCAATGTCAGGAGCACAAGGACTGTGTGGGTATCAGGGTGGGGTGGGGGGTGTGTGAAAGGAGCTGAGCAGGTCTGAGGGCAGCAGTGCCCACACCAGCAGGCCCTGGGCAGTGTGGGGTGCCCATCCCAGCCCCCACATGGGGCAGCATGTTGAGGCCATGCTGAAGGCTTCATCTCTGCAGGACGCTGGTGGACTGCGTGCCGCTGGTGGAGGTCGAAGACATGATGATCATGGGGAAGAAGCCTGACGCCAAGTGCGTCTTCACCTATGTGCAGTCCCTCTATAACCACCTGCGTCGCCATGAGTTGCGCATGCGGCAGAAAGAGTGCTAGAGCCTGCCCTGTCCACCCCCACTGCTATCCTCACCCCAGAGCTGCCTGCAGGCAGGGGAGCTGCTTGCCTGGGAGGATCTGGGGGGGCCATGGGTCTGGCAGCGGGGACAGGAGAACTCTTCCACTAGGGCACCCCCACACCCCTGGCTTGGCCAAGCTGCTTCTGCCTTGCCCTTCTGTGGGCTGACCCTGTGGGCAGAGCCAGATGGGTGCTGCTGGGGGTGCTCCCACCTTGGCTTGCCCCCCATGCTCCAGCCTTTTAAGTTATTTGTTCTCCAGGAATTATTTGCCCTGCAGGCACCATCCCTGTGTCCCTGGGGTGGCCCAGGTACAGCTGTGCCCTCAGACTCGGGCCACCTCATGGGTCTATGGCTGAGCAGGGCTGTGTAGTCCAGCCAGGGTCATGGTACATTCTGCAAGCAGCACCTGTCAGTGGTTACCTTGGCCCCCTGCAAGGAAGCCTTTCTGCCCACTGCAGGCCATGCTTGGTGTCACCTCCCTGGGGACAGCTCTACAACCATGCCAACACCCTGCTTCCCACTTCCATGTGCACCTGGGGCACTTCCACATTGGGGGCACCTGTGGGCTGGGGAGGGGGCAGCGGCAAGGGGTCTCAGGGGAGTGCAAGGTGAACAAAGTAAGCTGGGACACCTGTCCCCACTCTCTCCAGCGCAGGGCACCCGCATGCTCAGTGCCGCTTGCCCCTCTACACATCTCTACACCTGTGCTGACACGTGTACCAACACCAGGCAGATAATAAAGGTTTATCTAGGGTAATGCCTCTGGCTCACATCCTTCTGCCAGTGGCATATTGCACACCACAGTGCTTGGGGAACGCTGGCGGTCCAGCTGCTGCTGGCACCTCTACCTGCAACTCAACTGCTTACCCAGCCTGGAGGGACACTGGGGCATGAAGTGCTTTTTGCCTCATTGATGATGTCCATAGCTGAGCCACCCTGACCAGGGTTCACTGCCCCCCATCACGCCAGGCCTGGCACAGGGCAAAGATCCTACATGGTCAGCAGGGCTGTGGTCAAGTGCAGCTGTGCCCCGCTTCCTTCCCTAGCTGAGGGCCAGATGTCCCCAGTGGGCTAGTGGAGCCATGGGGCTTTGGTTCAACACTGCAGGACTCACTCATGGGCTCGTGCCCATCCCCCTGCACCTTGTCAGAGCAGCTCATCCCATGTCTTGGTGTCCACCACCCTCACCCCTCTATCATGCTGGGGATGGGTGGCACAGGAACAGCAGAGTTGGTCTGTAGGTGTGTGATGGCACAGTCAGTCACCAGCAGTGACTCGCTGTGCCATCCTGTGCTGCCTTTGTGAGAAGCTCTGGGGCACCCAGCTGTCCTTGGAACAGAGCAGTGCGGGATGCATGCCCCTGAACTCCCTCTGAAAAGATGACACAGTGCAAATGACTGCAAATAAAAGCTTTACTAGGAGCTGGATATGACATAACCCTGCTGGGGGGTAAAGCCCCCTTCTTGGGGCAGCTCTCCCACCTTTGGGACTCAGCACATCTACCCTTAGCACCTGGCACTTTCTGCTGAGGGTTTCATCCTGTCCCATGAAGGCAGAATCCTGCTGCCCCACTGCTGGGACCAGCTAAACCTCTGCGCACAGCAAGGGACTGCAAGGACTGCTGCTCCTCCCGAGTGGCTAGGGATAATGGGCTCCAAGGATGAGAGGGCATCAACCAGCACAGAGGGCCCTTGAAATGCCTACAAGTGCCCAAGAAGACCCTGCTTGAGGCTGGATCTGCCTAGGGCATCCTCAGGCAGAGGCACACAGCACCAAGCAAGAGTGGGGGGGGGAAAACCTTTGCCACCCTGTGACACCATCCCCAGCTGCCATAACACCCTCAAACACCCTACACTGGAGACTGGCTGCAGGACCTTGTCCCAAGTGTGGCACTCCTTGCTAGAGGTCTGGGTGTTCTTCCTCATCATGTTTGGGTGGGGTCTTGCCATCCGCGGTGGGTGCTTTGGGGGACAGCAGTATTGGCAGAGGCTTGGCCGGGGCAAACTGGAACTCCTCTGGCACAGGGGCATCAGGCGTCTCCTTGCGGTAAAAGCCCAACTCCTGCACCAGCTGGTTGATCTCTTCCCGGGTCATGTCGCTCAGTGGAATTCTCTGCACCCAGACAGGGGCTATAGCCTGGCACCTGTGGGGCACTGACCACCCCAGGCCCTGTGGCAGCAGGTGCTACACTGCCCACTCACCTCTAGCTCCTCATACCGGAGGCTAAGGAGCACAAGTTCAGGGTCAGCACCAGGCAGGTGTTTCATCTCCAGGTTATGGCTGGACAATGTGTCAAGGAGTGGGCAGCACTGGTCAGGCCCATGCAACCTTTATCCCATCTCATCCTTCCTCACATCCCCTTCTATCCTCCATTCATCCCACTCCTGCCTATCCTGTACCATCCTCCATCCCAACCCATCTTCTCTCATATCCTATTCCTTTCCATCCCATCTGTTCTGTCCCCCATCCCATCCTTCATTGCATACCATCCCGTTTCCCATGTAATGCCATCCGATCCTCCACCATATCCCCCAACCACCCGTCCTCCACTCCTCACCAAACCATATCCTTCATTCCTCACGAAACCCCATTCTCCCTCAGCCCGTCCCCTTCCATACGTCATTCCCTCGCAATCTGTCCCGCACCCGTCCCGTCCTATCCCATCCCATCCGGACCCCAACGCTGCAGCCGCCGCCGGTGGGTACTAGAGCGGGATGTCCTGGGTGACGAACGCCTTCACCTGCGGAGAGTGGCCGGCCGAGCCCGGCTCAGTGTTGGGAAGCCCCGACTCCCCGCCCCGGCCCCAGCCCCGGTACGTACCTCCCTGAGGCGGTTCAGCCGTCACCCGCCGCAGGTCTGCGGAGAGGACAGCCCGTCAGGCACTCGGCGCGCCCCGGTTCACCTCCGGCGCGCCCCGCGGCCCCCGCCCGCGCTCACCTCCACCTTGCCGCGGGCCAGGTCCCGCAGCACGGCCTCGCGGAGCCGGGGGTGCTCCGAGCCACCGCCCGCCACCAGCGTCGCCGTCAGCAGCACCCAGAGCCACAGCCACAGCCGCGGTCGCGGCCCCGACGACACCTCCCGCATCACACGCCGCTGCCACGTCCGGCACGGCCCGTGCACGCTCAGGACACTGCGCATGCGCAGCGACTCGCGCGCACCAACACGTGCGCACACAAACGCAAACACAGACATGCGCACACGTGCGAGTACACACCGCCACGCGCACACTTCCGTGCACGGACATGCGCACACGTGTGCTCACCATGAGAGTGGCGCGTTAAGTTCCGCGAGTGGACGCCGTGCACAGACCGGCAATGTACAGACCAACAGTAACACACACAGCAAACACATACACACACCGTGCACACACCGGCACTATACAGACCAACAGTAACACTCGCAGCAAACACACACACACACCATGCACAGACCAGCAACGTACAGACCAACAGTAACACTCGCAGCAAACACACACACACACCATGCACAGACCAGCAACGTACAGACCAACAGTAACACTCGCAGCAAACACACACACACACCATGCACAGACCAGCAACGTACAGACCAACAGTAACACTCGCAGCAAACACACACACACACCATGCACAGACCAGCAACGTACAGACCAACAGTAACACTCGCAGCAAACACACACACACACCATGCACAGACCAGCAACGTACAGACCAACAGTAACACTCGCAGCAAACACACACACACACCGTGCACAGACCGGCACTGTACAGACCAACAATAACACTCACAGTAACACACACACACCATGCATAGACCGGCAATGTACAGACCAACAGGAACACACACACACCGTGCATAGACCGGCAATGTACAGACCAACAGTAACACACACAGCAAACACACACACACACC
>VXBU01013108.1:68606-81749 GCA_013400315.1 Bombycilla garrulus | reverse complement strand
GGCAATGTACAGACCAACAGCAGCACACACACACCATGCATAGACTGGCAATGTACAGACCAACAGCAGCACACACAGCGACACACACACACACCGTGCACAGACTGGCACTGTACAGACCAACAGGAACACACACACACACCGTGCATAGACCGGCAATGTACAGACCAAGAGTAACACACACAGAGCAGCACACATACCCCAACACCACACACCAACACATACATACCAACATATACACACCAATGCACACCCCTAACACCACACACCGTGTGCACAGACCAACACATGCCATCACCACACACACTATCTCACACACCTGCACCACACACACCCACATGACATCTGCACTGCTCACATCCACAGTATACACACTGACACTACATAGTACAAAGACATGCAGAGACACCCAGGTCAGGGTGTGTGCATTCACACACAGCTATGCACATTCACACACCCTCCTGCATACACAGCTGTACACACACACAACACATGCACAGGTGTGTGCACACAGCTCTACATACATTTAAATGCAGTTTGCTCAACAGCACATGGGTAAACACACACTGCTACCCGCCTTCCAATTGTTCCCAGCCATGCCTACAGCTACACATATCAGCCTACAGAGCAGTGCAGAGGGACACAATCAGCACCGCAGTCACACATGCAATAGTATGTGAACACATGCTGACCTAAATACACACCCAGCTGTATGCACACACTGCACACACGCACATCTGAGGCATATGCATGTGCACACCATCATGTACACCTGCACACACCCACAAATNCCCCCCCCCCAGCTTCACATATACACCCATGCACAGACACAGGCTGGACACTGGGGTTTTGGATTGACTGAGGATGGAGGCAGCTCTGAGGTCTCTCTGGTCCCACCATCTGTTCAAGCAAGGCCACCACAGAGCCAGGGGCCTAGGACAGTCTCCATGTGCCTTTTGTCAATATCCAGGGATGGAAACTGCAGACCTTTCTGGGCAACTTGAGCCCAGGGAAAAGTGTTTCCTGACATGCAGAGTGACCCTCCTGCATTCTAGTTTGTGCCCATCACCTCTGGTCCTGCCCCTGGGCACTGCTGAGAAGAGCCAGTCTCTGTCCTCTACACTTCCTCTCAGATAATTATGTACACAGATGAGATTCCCCCCGAGCTTCCTCTGCTATAGAAGGCACAGTCTCAGGTCTCACAGCTTATCCTTATAGGAAAGATGCTCCAGTCATTCCTCCTTGGGACCCTTCACTAGACTCCCTCCAGTATGTCCATGTCTCCAGGACTTGGTCTTGGGAGCTTTGCACTGGACACAGCACTCCAGGGGTGGCCTCACAGGCACCTCCATGACCTCCTATGACCTGCTGACAACACCCCCAATGCAGCCCAGGATGTCATTCACCTGCTTTGACCTGAAGAGACAGTGAGCTCATGGTCAATGTGGTGCTCCACTTCATATTCCTGTGGCCCCCAGTATGTCCCAGTGCTGGGGTTGTTCCTCCCCACAGGAAGGACCCTGCATGCTCCCTGGGTGAGCCTCAGGAGTTTCCTGACAGCCCATTTCTCCAGCCTTTCCAGGTCCCTCTGGATGGACACATGACCCTCTGGTTTTTCAGCCACTCCTCCCAGTTTGTTGTCACCTGCATAGTTGCTGAGAGTACCCTGTCATGCTGTCCATGTGGGATGAAGATGTTAAACAAGCCAGGGCCCAGCACCGATGCTTGGGGACACCATGAGTGACTGGCTTCCCACAGGACAATGTGCCACTGACCTCCATCCCTGGATCCAGTCATCCTACCTCAACTTCTGTTTATCCAGCCCATATACCAACAGCTTCCCTAGGAGAAGCAGATGAGCCTGACATCTCCAAGCAGTGCAGGTGAACACTGTCCCCTGCTGTTCATGTCTGCCAGTTGCTCACTCCATCATGGATGGTAGTCAGGTGGCCAAGCAGGGCCTCCTCTTGGAGAAGCCAAACTGACACTCAAGTTATTGTTTGTGTGCCCAGTGATGGTTACCAGAACTTACTGCTCTGTCATCTTCCAAGGATGAAGGCAAAAAAACTGGCCTCGAGCCTACCTTCATATCCTTCCAGAAACTAGCAGTGACATCAACTCTCCTCAGTCCTCTCCAGCTGCCACCATTGATCACAAATTATTGCAAGTGCCTCCCCATGATGGCTGGAGCCACTTCCCTTGGCTCCTGACTCAGTCCCATGGGGATCCAGGGATCTTGTACTCTCTGCCTTGCTCCTTAATTCACCAGGGTCCTCCTCCTCCTCAAGCTCCAGCCTTCCCCAGACACTATGGCAGGTACAGGCTGAGGGTGGACCTTTCACCGGATCCCTGTGTGTGTGTGCACCCCAAGTGCAGGTGTTCACACTACAAAGTGCTTCACTGGAGCACATGGGCACTGCCACACACAGGTGCAGCAGCACCTACACAAAAAGCCACACACACACAGCTGCGCACCCACATCTGCACACACAGTGTGGCACACTCAGCTGCACACACAGAGCTGTACACACAAAGTGGTGCACATGCAGCCCATGTATAAGTACACACAGACACACGCACACTCACACATAGCTGCCACAAAGGGTGTGAGTGCTCACCAACAATGCAAACACTCTGCAGCTGACCACAGACATATCTTGCACAAGCTGGCACAACAGCTGCAGTGGTGAACACAGTCATATACACAGTAATGCACCAGGGTAGGCATTCATTTGGAGAGGCAGATGTGCACATGCAAGTGCAGGTGTGCACGTGCAAGGACAGGTGTGGACGTGCGAGGACAGGCGCGCAAGGACAGGTGTGAAGGAGCAGCTGCGCACACGCAAGGAAAGGCTTTCTGAGGGCAGAGAGAAGGGGCGAGGCACGGGCCTTCACGTGAGCGGGGCGGGGCGGCAGGTAAACAAGGGGCGGGGCCGCTCTGAGCCTTTAAAGCGCCGCGCAGGTGGCGGGGGTTGACGTCACTGTGCGGGTACGTCACGGGGCGGAGCCGCACCGCAAGGTGCGCGGGGCCGGGCCGGGGCCGCTCCGGTCTCCTCCCGTCGATGGACCCGACCCNCGGACCCCGCCCGAGGGTCTCCCGCTGCCGGCCCTGCTGTCCCCCGGCTTGGGCGGTCCCCAGTGCCCGGCAGCGCCCGGCCGGGCCGCCTTCCCCGCGTCAGCCCCGCCGGAGCGGCGGGAGATGCTGCCCAAAGCGGAGTCCAGCGACCACATCGCGGCCTGGGCGGGCGCCGCCGTGCCCCGCGCCCCCGCGCTGCCCAAGGCCGTGTCCAGCGAGTTCCTTGCCGGCGAGTGGGCGGGCCTGACCCCCCGAGCGGAGCCGGGCGAACTGCCCGTCCTCGCCCTGCCCCTCGGCCGGCTCGGCCCCAGCGACGTCTGCGATCCGCTGCCGGACTGCCCGGGACGGGCCCTTGAGGACAGTGCGTTCCGGTGAGTGGGGCCGCGGGGTGCTCGCGGGGACGGAGCCCCCAGTGCCGTGGGAGCAGCACCCGCTGTGCCCCTTCTTATCGCTGTGGTGGGTTCAGCAGGATTGGGGTGCAGGGCTGCAGGCAAGCTCCCGGCGGGGAGGATGCCTGGTGCCCACTGTTCCTGCGTGATAGAGACACCGACTGTGGAGTGAGTACCACTTGCCCCGGCTGTCCCCGAACACTGGGGCTAGTGTGGCGCTGCTCTCCTTCCTTGTTGAAACGTGACCCCTGTGACCGAGCCTCCTGTCACTACCAAAAGAGCCTGCGGGCCTTTGGCTGCTGCCCATTGCGCAATGGCATTAATGTATTGTGACGGATGTGGCTTTGCGTTGGTGAAGGACACCGCTGCGGGGCTGCGGCACCGCTGTCACATGCGCTGCCCCGGCGTTTGTGGTTGGCAGGGGCTGGGAACTGAGATCCGGATCCTTTTCCCCAGGAGCGTGAGCCTTCTTGGGGAAGGGGGGGAAGCAGTTTTCCAGAGACACCCTGTCTCACAGCCTACCTCTGTCAGCTGGTGGTGATGGAAATGAGGGCTCTTTGTGCTGGTTTCTAGAATTTCAGGTGCAGATCCTGGGGGATCTTGGAGGCAAGGACCTGTCTCCCTCACACAGGAGTTTAAGGACCTTGTGTATATGCCATGACTAAGCTTCAGGCTTGGCTACATCTGTTGCCAGCAAAAAACTGCCTTGGTGGATCTGGGGGCTGAACAGGATTACAAGGAACCCCTTTGAGCCCTTGCATTAGCCTGTTCTTCTTTTGTCCTCCCAAGCATCACAGTGGTCACCTGGAATGTAGGTACAGCCATGCCCCCAAATGATGTGACGTCCCTGCTGCATCTCAACACGGGCGAGACAAATGATGTGGACATGATCGCCATTGGGTAAGAGGATGAGGTGCGGCTCCCCTTTTTCCTTCCCCTCCCTGCTCTGGCAAATCCCCTTTTTGGGGAATCCCCAAAACCTGGGGGGACAAGGAATGGAAGAGCTGCAGCCCCAGCCTCCCTTGGGGCATGGGGAGCAGGGAGGGGTGTGCATCACAGATGATAGCGTGTCAGAAAAGGTGATGGAGAATCAGCTCCTGGTAGAATGGGAGTGCTGAGAGGAACTGAAACCCTTGAATACTGATTAGACTTTGAGTACTCATCAGCTCGAGGCTGGCTATGCTGGGCCAAGTTAGCCCTGCTCTTGCTGTGAGCTGTGGCAGTCCTTGGGTCAAATCTGTCAAGGCATTTGACTCACCTGGCGCAATCCTCTGGGAGCATTCTCCTTCTCTCTGCTTTTGCATATGGTATGCAGGCCTCAAGGGCACAGATCTGATGTTCTTCGGAAGCTGGACTGGCTCTATGCCCCTCGTACACAGACCTGCTGGCAGGGCACTGCCACAGCACTGTGGTGAGGCTGGTGAGGTGAGGGCGACTGTCCCTCGAGAACTGCAGTGGTGTGTGAATTTCTGCTAAGGCCAGGGATGTGCTGCCTTTGCACAGGGAGCAGGAAGCAGCCTCTGCCTATAGGTATGAGGTGGAAGAGCTGGATCTGCCTCCAGGACTGCCCCCAAGCTCCCAGCTGCAGGGGCATAGTGGTGTAAGGGCTGACGCTGCTGGAGCTATGATGCTGTGTTGGAGCCAGCCTCTCAATCCACTCAGCCTTGCAGGCCAGTAGAATTGTGTGTATCTGGGTGGCAGAGTTCAACCTGAGCTGGATGGATGGGTTGAGGGATGTAGCTGATAGTAAGGGACCTGCTGGGACCAAGTTCCAGACAGGGTAGGGTGTCCTGCTACTCCTCTCTTCTTGGCATCTCTGCCTGGCTGTGTCCTTCCTCTGACCTGCGTCTTTGTGCTCTAAGCACTCGATATTTTTGGCCACGACATTTCCTGATTGCACTGTTCTCTGTGGACATGTTTCCTTCTCTTCATTAATTGCCAAGCTGGGAGGAGCACTATTAACTTTCTGGTTGCTGCTGTTCTGAGCTACGCAGCTTGAATATGTCTGGACACCTCGTGCTGTTGGGACATGACTTCTCTGTAGAGACTGAAAGGCCCTGTAAGCCCCTCTTGCACATTGAGATGGGCTTTAGGCTTCTGCTCAACCCTGTGCAGCTTAATTGCTTCTGCTTTAAAAGGGGCCAAGGCCTCCTGGATTCAGGGCCACTTGTGCCTCCTGCCAGCACATGGCCCAGAATCACTGGAGCAAGGACATGGCTGGTTTGTGCTCTAAAATCAGTGTCTTCCCTTGAACTGCCCTTCCCATCCTGTCCTGCTGCCCAGCATTGTGCTTTGGCACCTCTCCCAAGTTCTCACTAACTGGGACACAGATGCTTTCCTGGTGTGGCTGAAAGACCTGTACATTTCTTCTCAGGCTGCAGGAGGTAAACTCCAAGATAAACAAGCGCTTGAAGGATGCCCTCTTCACAGATCAGTGGAGTGAACTCTTCATGGATGTGCTGAGCCCCTTCCACTTCATCCTGGTAAGTAGTGCTGAAGGAGTTGGCAGGTGGTGTTCTCTCTGCCTACCAGGCAGATGGGACACAAGGATAGAGAGCTGGACTGCAGAATCAAGGGAGGTGTGGTGGGAGAGCTAGCTGGAGGGACAGCTTGCACCCATCTAAGCAGCACGGACTGCTGCTGCATCTCACCCAGCAAATTGTTTGGTTTGTGCCACCCAGCTGCCTTTCCTGCACTTATGCTTCCCCTCTGGTGCTTTGAGGTGACTTTATGTTGCACCCTGCCTTGAACCAGTGTGAGAAGGTAAAGCTGGTGCGGCTGGCAACAGCCTGCAATATTAAGGGCAGGTTCAGCTCCCCAAGGCATTTGCCTCAGAGCATTTGTAAGCCCAGCTTCATTGAGGCTCAGGCTTGGCTGTCAGTGTTCAGGAGGGTATGCACAGATCTCTGATCCAAATGTGCTGTTAGTCACCTGTGGGATGGGGGGGGGTAGGCACACAAAAGGTGGAGGTGCTGCCCCATGGCCTGGAATGAGGGAAGTTGTTCCCCTGTCCCCAGGCTCTCTACCATCCTACTCCAGCCCTTGCTCTCATTCTAGGTCAGCACAGTGCGGATGCAAGGTGTGATCCTGCTGGTGTTTGCCAAGTACTACCATCTGCCCTTCCTGCAGGACATCCAGACAGACTGCACCAGGACAGGGCTGGGGGGATACTGGGTGAGTGTGGCCCTGGGGGGAGATTGCAAGGGGCTGGATTCCCAAGGAGTCATGGGATCCTCTTGGTGCAGGGCAACAAGGGTGGGGTGAGTGTTCGTCTCTCCATCTTCGGCCACATGGTCTGCTTCCTGAACTGTCACCTGCCAGCACACCTGGAGAAGGCGGAGCAGCGCAAGGAGGACTTTGCCACCATACTGCACATGCAGCAGTTTGAGGGGCCCATGGCCAATGGCATCCTGGACCACGAGTGCGTACCCCACCACTTTGCTCCTCAGTCTGGGCTCTAGTGTCAGTACCAGTCCTTGCCCACCTCCATGTAGAGTCTGGGGTCTGTCCCCTGCATCTCAGCACAGCTTGGAGATCAGGGCCAGCTCTGTAGGTGGGGAAGGTGTTTAGAGGGGTCTTGGTCTCACCATATTCAGGGTTGGTATAGCTCCAGCCTTACTAGCATAGCACTGATGTGGTTTAGAGCCAGTCAGGCAGAGGGGCCAGCTCTGCCCTGGTGTCCTGGCTGTGCAATCTGAATCCAATGGGTACCTCACTGTGGAAATTTCCACCCTTGGTTTCAGCTTGGCCCATTTGGCTAATGGCGCTTGGTCCTACCTACAGAATCCTGGTCCTACTTGGCCAGGCTGCTGGCCGAGCACTGACCCGTGGCAGTGTTCCCAAGAGCATCTGTGCTGTGCGCTAAGGCTGCCCCCAGGCTGCGGACATCTTACCCCTGCTGTCGCTGGCTCTGGTATCCTCAGCCCTTTCAGCCCATTGTCCTTGCTACCATCCACAGCCTCGTGTTCTGGTTTGGGGACCTCAATTTCCGCATCGAGAGCCTGGACATCTGCTTCGTCAAGTATGCCATTGATAGCAATGTCCTGAGCCAGCTCTGGGAGAAGGATCAGGTGAGGGATGGGCATGCTGCCAACCTACACTAGACCCCAAGCAGTGATCAACTCTCCCCAAAACTGGCCATGCAGCTGTGGGACAGGGCATGTCCTCTTGCAACCTGTAGAACCCAAAGGGCCCTGGCTCTCATGTCCCTGGGGGACAAAGGGACAGCATAGTCCCAGGTCAGTCTGGATGGAGCTAGGCACACTTCCCTCATCAGTGTGGGAAGAAGAGCTGAGGCATTGAGTCTACAGACTAGCTGCTGGCATAGATGGACAAACCCTGAGAGCTGTGGGAACTGGCAGCAATGGGACTGGGATATCACAATCTGTGATGGTGGAGAGATCTTGGGGGGGTTTGCAGAGGGGTCTGGCTGTGGGGGCTGCTGTTCTCCTTGATGTACTCTCTTCCCACAGCTGAACATTGCAAAAAGCACATGGCCTGTTCTCAGAGGCTTCCAGGAGGGACCCCTGAACTTCCCACCCACTTTCAAGTTTGATGTGGGCACCAACAAGTATGACAGCAGGTAGGAGAGCAGAGCTGGGCATGAGGTGCTGAAGAGAGATGCAGGAGCTGTGGGGCTCAGAGCCAGTGAGGGTGCTAAAGTGGATGGATGGGGAGAGCAGCCAAACTGGGGCTGGCACAGGCTGGACTGGGATGTGATGGCAGCACTGGTGCCAGCGCAGGTCTGTCCCTGCAGCTGTGTTGAGTGCCACAATGAGCCACATCCCCTGTCCACATGTGCCTTAGTGCCAGGGGGGGGCAGTTTGGGTCAGAGCCCACTGCCCCTGCCAGGCAAGAGATGCCACTCTGTGCCCTGCAGTGCCAAGAAGCGAAAACCTGCCTGGACTGACCGCATCCTGTGGAAGATAAAACCTCCTAGCAAGGGGTTGGGCACAGGTGGGCACCGGCCCAGCCATGGTGTGCTGTCAGTGAGCCAGCTGTGCTACTGTAGTCACATGGAATACACCGTCAGCGACCACAAGCCAGTAGCTGCCATCTTTGCTGTGCAGGTGAGCACTGTCCAGGGCTGCTGGGAACACAGGCAGGAGTTGCAGGGGTGGAATGTCCAGCCTTGTGTGTGGAGGGCTTACTTCTGTTTGGCAAGCTCAGCTGCCTTGCCCCCTCCTTGCTGGGAGTCCCTGGGCAGCAGAGGCAGCTCTTTGCCACGCCCTTGCTCACCATGTCCCTGGTTCTGACAGTTTGCTTCTAAGGTGGACAAGCCCCTAGTTGAGATTTATGTGGCTGACGAGTGGAGCAGGCCTGAGCAAGCAGTTGTCAAGTACAAGATGGCTGTTGGCTTCCACCGGAGCTCCTGGGACTGGATAGGACTCTACCGGGTAGGGGCTTGGGGGCTGCTGGGGCTGGAGGGAGTGGGGAGCACTGCACAGCACTGTGGGGTCCCTTCTGAGCTACCCCCCACCAGTGAACATGGTGAGGGCATGGAGCTGTGCCCTTCCTTCCCCTGGCATCATGATGTGGTCTCACTTCAGGAGGCTCAAGTCCAGCAGCTCCCTCTTCCTCCTGCTCTGTGGGCCCCACAAGGCCCCAGGGCACATGTGGGAGGGGGGTTGCAACACACCTTTGGGTCACCCTTTGTGAGCAGAAGGGGCTGAGCAACAGGAGACTGAAGAGTGATGGTGCCGAGTGGAACTCACATTTTCCCATTCACTTGGGTTCTCCTATGCGTTGTGCACAGGTGGGTTTTCGGCATCCTAAAGACTATGTGTCCTATGTTTGGGCCAGGAGTGATGATGGGGAGCGCTGCCTGGAGAAGCAGCTGAGTGCACAGGTAAGGTGGTGCCAGCCCTGCTGTTTTGCTGCCACTTCTGCCCCACAGTAGGGGGACAATGGCCCCTTTGTGCCCCTGGATGGGGGAGGCAGGCACCTCATTATTGCTTTTTGCTGAGCCTGGGGCAGGCTCATGGTGTTGGCAGCAAAGATTTGTGCTTTTGGCTGGGTTTGGAGGGGGGAGGGGGGGTCACCCCTGGGCCAACTCAGTGCTCATCAGGTGTCTCTGGGCTGCAGGTAATGTTCTCAGAGGAAGCACTGCCCAAGGGGAATGGCGAGTACATCCTTGGATACTACAGCAACACTTCCAGTAGCATCGCTGGTGTGACTGAGCCCTTCCAGGTGAGCACAGCCAAGAGGTAGGGGGGATGGGTATGGGGGGAGGTCTCTGCATGGAGGAAGCCAGCTGGTGTGGTACCCAGCAGTGTCCCCTGTGAGGGTCAGCTAGCAGTGCTGATGCAGGGGTGCAGATTTCCCTACCCAGGTCAGAAGAGGGCAGCAGCTCTACGGACAGCTCAGGCAGCAGCTCAGAAGAGGATGACAGTACACTTGTCCTCCTGGCCCCCAAATCCCGTAGCCCCAGCCCGGGCAAGATGAAACGTCACCGGAGCCGAAGCCCCAGCCTGGCCAAGTTCCAGGGTCTCATTCTGCGCCCATCAAGCCGGGACAGGGGTACAAGCCGCAGTCCCTCACCCCAGAGCCGTCGCAGCCTCCCTAGGAATATCCCCACCATCCATCTGCCCCAGGAGCTGGGGCACCTTGGAGTCAAAAGCAAGGAGCTGGGACAGGTAGCCAAGAGCCCAGAGGGCAGCTTGTTCTACCACACAGTGCAGGAGCAAGGTGGCCTCCGGTGTGTCTCTGCTGACAGCTCCCTGGCCAGGGCTGACCCCCGTAACCTGGGCCTCCTGCCTGCACTGCGCCTGGAGACGATTGACCAGGCCCTGGGCCAGCGGCGGGAAAGCACAGACCAGGGCTATTATCCTTGCCGGAGAATGAGCCCCACCAGCCCTCCAGGCTGTGGCACCTCCCCAAAGGAGGAACTGGACAGACATAGCTGTGCCACGGGCCGCTGATGCAGTGGCTCCCTTCCTCCTTTCCATAGTGCGCTTGCTATGTGCTTTCCTCTGCCACTTCCCTGCTGAGACACTTCCTCCCTTATTTATTACAGTGACTCCTCACCCCTGTTGTGTGCCTGGCAGGTAGAGGCCCCCCGTTGCTGACCCCAGCCTAAGCTTCTGCCCTGGGCAGGGCTGTGAGGTGATGACAGAGGGGAGGGTGGGCAAAGCTGGTCTAATGTGGTTTGGGGAACCCCTCATGAGCTTCCAAGTGCTGGACTCTTGTCCCATGGGAGGAGTGCTGGCTTCACACCTGAGGTGGTACAAGAGGCCAGTGCAGGGCTCTGGCAGGAATTGTGATGGGCACAGAGCAAGGACCAACACAGGGTACCCTGGAGATCAAAGCTTGCTCTTTCCCTGCTCTACCACTGTGCCTCAGCCTAAACATAGTGCAAGTGACAAAATAAATGATCCTGCCCACCCCAGCTGCACTGTGCTCACTGCTGGGAGCAGGATCAGCCCCAGGGTGGGGGCCACACTGCCACGAGGGACAGCAGGTGCAATGCTTAGGTGTAATGCTCTGACCACCCTTTATTTCTTCTGCTGCATGCAGGTATTGACCCCAGCCCTCTTAGCCTGCCCTGGGCAAGAGGCTCAGGATCATACCTCACTGCCCCAGTTGAAGGGTCACCATCTCCCCCGCCCCAGAGCACACCAGGGAAGAAGGATAATGGGTTTCCCCTTTCCTGAGCCTTCCTCTTTCTTTCCCCTTGCTTTTGATACTCATGGATAGCAGCCACAGCTCCTTGAGAGGCTTCTCAGTCCCTCTGCCTGCTCCGGCTGTCGTCCCCAGCTCCATGCTGTCATGCTAACAGCCATGCTCAGTGTCATCCTTTGATCTGAGGACCAGAGCCTAAGCGGCGGCAGCTGCTGTACAGCACATCTTCCTCCCCTTCCTTCCCAAGGCGGTGCTGTTTGGGTGTCATCGAAGCACTGTGTGGGGCCAAGCACCTGTCGTCTGCTCTACGACTTGATGCTGGCACTGCTCACTGAGGGTGCCTCCCTTGGCCTGTGTCTTCTGTGGATGCTTGGCCTTGGAGCTCACATGCAGAGGGCCCCAGGGTCTTAGAATCTTTTTGAGCTGCCGTGCAGGTACAAGCACAGCCCTGGTCACTGTGGTACAGCTACTGGCAAGGCAAAGCAGTGAGCATCACTGTAACCCTGCAGCACCAATAACCACTGCCCCGGCCCTGCAGCCTGGGTGTGGCATGGCAGAGAGGGGCCAACACTTGCACTAACCGTTTCCTGCCCCACCCAGGCCCTGGCCTCTTGACCTCCCCACTTACCTGTGCTCTGAGGCCCTGCCTGGGCTGCAGGCAGTAGGCACCTCCAGAACAAAGCAGTCCATAGCAATGTGGTCAGCCAGGACAGCCATGTCCATGTCACTGCACCCCCTTGCCCTGTGGAGGCACCGTGCCAGCCTGCAGGCACAGGAGGGCAGATGTCAGCAGGTGCTGGCCAGGGCAGGCATCCCCCCCCTCCTCTGATCCCCAGCTGTATGCATATGGTGTCCTTTTCCTCCTAGACTCACACCTGCGTGTGCAGTTGCAGTGGAGGAGTGTCCGCCTGTCCACGTTGTGCAGCTGGTACCTTGCCTCATGGGGTGCAATCTGGTGCTCACACTTACCCAGGTGTTTGTTGCACCTGCACCCCCTGCCCGGGCCTGAGGAGAGTGGGGAGGTAAGGGGCACCCCCAGCACATGACCCCACCAGTCTGAGGCCTTGGTCTACCCCAGCTGCAGTGTTCACATGCTGCCCAAAGTACCAGCTCACCAAGCTGCCTGTGCCCCTTCACAGCTGGCATGGGGGTTGCTCCACACTGCACGGTGGTTGACCTGGGTCCAATGCTGCCATACCAAGGGGGTGCTGAGCTTCCAGCTCCTTCCTCTCCTCCAACCAGATCTTGTCCTGACACTGTCACTGCTGTTGCATGGCCAGGCTCTAGCCCCCACTGCAGTGCTGAGGGCCTGGTTGTGAGCTCAGCCTTGTCCCTGACCGACGCAGGGGTACCTGGGCCCTGTGGCTGCTGAGCTGTCTTAGGTATCCGTGCCTGGCGCTGCCCAGGCTTTGCCCTCAGTTTCTGTCGAAGCCGCTTACGCCCTGTTCTAGAGAAATTCCTTCCCTTCCCCAGGGGCTTCACGGTGGGGCTGCCCCTCTCCTCCACTGGTAGGCTGGGCTGGTACTGATTCTGCCGCACCATCCTGGCGAGAGGCACTACACCATAACGCTCACACCTGGGGAGACGACGTGCTGTGAGTTCCTGCACACCAACAGAGCCATGCCCGAGGAGCCAGCCAGGCAGGGCACACTGAGGGTTGCGGCACTCCCCAGGAACTCACCCGCCCCACCAGTGCCACTGGACGCACTCCTTGGTCTCTTCCAGCACAAAGCACGGCACCTCCAACACGTTGAAGAATGTGACGCCGATGATGTTGGAGACGGTGTCGTTGATGGCGAGCAGGCACCGCCGGAACCTGCGGGCAGGGACCGGTGAGGGCGGGCTTCCCTAGACCCCGTTCCCTCACTTCCCCGACCCCGGGCTCACCTGGCGTCGCAATCGCAGTGGGACACGGTGTGAAGGCGATAGTTGCGGATGCCATAGTTGAACTGCAGCGCCGTGATCTGCGCCCAGCACTGGTCGTGCTCCCGACAGCACCGGTCGGGGCCGCGGAACAGCCCTGCGGAGGCGCCCATGAGCGCGGCCCTGCGGAGGGAG
>VXBU01013108.1:3925-61928 GCA_013400315.1 Bombycilla garrulus | reverse complement strand
CCGAGCGCCGCCGAGCGCCGCCGAGCCGCTCCTCTCGGGGCGGTCGGTGCCGTCGTGCAGCGCCCCCTGCGGGCCGGGCTGGGCTCCTGCAGCCGCCGGCGCTGTCGAGGGACCGGGCCGGGAGCGCAGCCCGCGGAGCCCGCGGACAGAGCTGGGTGCCTTCCTGTCCCCTCGGGATACGGGAGCTCCTGGCGGCAGGAACTGTACCCTGGGTTTGGGTCGCTGTGGTCCCTGGGTGGGAGCCCAGCAGCTCTGCGTTCTGCCAGGGTGTGGCACGCAGCCATGGTGTCGTGTCAGAGCTGAAGGCCCTGCTTTGTGAAAAGGGACTTGGAGCAGAAGACCTCCAGAGGTCCGTTCCAAGCCAATCCACTTACTTTGTGAAGAAGCTGTTTGGAAACACCTGGTGGATTGTCAGAGTTATACAGATGTTATATATTATATGTTGGTTTTTTGCAAGTATTAAGATGAATGCTATATGTATAATGTTGAAATGGCTTAGACTGTATGGATATAGGTTTTTTTTTTGCTATTAGCAAAAATTAGGCATCATTGATTAGGTAATAGTTGATATAGTATGCTTGAACTATCTGCTTGGTTGGGATAACATCCAGTGAACAGATGATGGGGTCCCTGCTGCTGACATGCCAATTATCAACATTTACTGACTGTGGAAAGCATGAACCAAGGCCCAAACTGAAGGTGATAAGAAAATGGATTTAAACCAGAGCCAAGAAATACCCGTGCTCTAAAAGGGCAGACCCAAGGAGTGCCCATGCTAAACAGTTCCTGGAATATGTAAACTAGTTTGTGGAAAAGTTTGAATATTGCATGAAGGTCTATGAATAGGCTGAAGTAATGGAAAGGTATTTAAGAGGTACCTTCAAGATAGTAGGTGTGCTCTTGGCGGAATGCCAAGCACATGGCCATTTAACTCTTTGCTTTATTTCTGTCTCTTACCGTCTTTTTATTAAACCTTTTAAATTTTACCAGGAAAGTGAACCTCACTTTTCACACAGACATGAGCAAATCACTGCTTTGAACCTTCCAGAAATATACTTCCTGCTTGTCCTTTGTTCTCCAACTGTGTCACCAAATGCCTTGTCCTGCTGCATGTCCTCCAGCAGTTGGAAAAGCAGGATGGACTATGGAAGGAGGGCATGAGGGGACTCCACAGTCTGCCCCCAGCAGGCTGTGGACAATGGACAGGCTGTCTGCACTTTGCCAGACCTGCTCAGGGTGTGGTGGAGAGAAGATATCTGCTGTGTAGGAGCAGAGGAGACAAGGGTCTGCTCTGTAGGATAAGGAGACTACTTGTAGTAGACTCTTACAAGTTAACCTCCAAACAGACCTAAAGAAATCTCTTCTCCCACAAAAACACGTGGAGCACAATGAAAAATCTGGAGGGTGGGTTTGGTTTGTCATTAGTTCCCTTCTAGCACACCAACCCTCTGTCCTCCTCTCCCTTTCTTATGGGGTATTTCTCTCACCTGATACCAGCTGTGGGCAGGGCTGTGGTCACCCACCTGCTTTTATTGGAGTATATTGCAAGTTTTGTTGCCAAGTCTGTGCTATCACTGCTGCTCAGTCTATCACAGAACAATGTAAGTGGGAAGGGACCTTCAAAGGTCTCCAGAGCAGCCTCCTACTGCAAGCAGATTCCATTAGGAGTGGTTGCTCAGGTCCTCCTCTAGTTGAGCTTCTAGTGACTCCAGGGACTCTCTGGGTCCTGTTCCAGCACCTGAGCCATCTCATGCTAGTTTTTCTCTCTTGTGTACCCAGCTGGAATTCCCTGTGTTCTATCATGTGCCCATCAACTCTTGTCCTATCACCATGCACCTCTAAAGACCCCGCTCTGTCCCCTTGGCATCTTCTCATTAGGTGGGTGCGTCTGAAGGCAGCAACTGATATCCTCAAAGCCTTTGATACTCCAAAATGAGCAAACCCAGTTCCCTCTCCCCTCATGCACACCTTACTTCCAGCCGCAGCAATCCTGGTGGCCTGCATTTTATTTACTTCTGTGTCAGTGATGTTCTTTGTTTTTGCCTAGAGTACCATCCTGGACATAGCATGACAGAGGTTTCCTCAGGATGGAGCAGGGTTTGTGGGTCTCCACATTCACTTTGTTTCCTTTCTCTGCTTGCACTCTACAGTGGTTTTGGATAATAAAATGCAAGTTGTTATTCCAGAAGCTTAAGAACTTTCATTTCCCATATCTCAACATAAACAATAAACACCACTTTTTTTTTTAATGATATTTGGGATCTATAGACATTTCCTGAGAGGCAGGTGGCGTTCATATGCTCTTGAGAGCACTGAAGTAATGCGAGCACTCATCTGATCTGAGCTGCCCAGGCTAGACTGCTGTCAGAGCCTGGTGAGCAGTGACTGCCTTGTGGTGCATCCCAGAGCTCCTCATTTTGGTGAGAAGGATGTCCTTTACAGAGCAGAGGGACATTCTGGCTTCCTGCTCCAAGAAGGCAGTGTCTGCTCTTGTTGCTTGTCTACATTTTTATTGGATTAATCAGAAGCCTCTTCTTTTGTACCAAAACTTTAGTGTTTGGCACAAGAAAACATATTGGGACACTGTTTTTCCAGCAAACATCACTATTAGGCTTCAGTGGGATAAAAAGTGTTGCTTTTTTGACCACTGCTCAGCTAGGTCACTGATCATTGGAGCTTTTCAGCTGTGTCATTTTTAGGAGTAAAACCTGGCTGCAGAAAGACTCAGAACAGTTTACTGAATGGGTGTTCCCTCTAAAAACCCCAGAAGAGACAATTGCTGTTACTGTTAAATTTTTGCAGCTCTCTGGGAATTATTGTGTTCACAGTGGAGGAATGAAAAAAAAATCTGGGAATCTTTGAATGAAGGGTAACTAAACAAAGAACAGGTAAACTTGACATCATTGCAATTTGGGAGAGGAAGGGATGAGCTACCAGGGCCACCATCAAGGGACTGTCATCAGGCACCAAAGTTAACATTGACCTGAGACGCTCTATATGCTGTGGCAAGACCTGCCACAAGTTAAAGGGCAGCTTCTCTGAAGCTCTGGGCTCGCACTGTGTCTTGGTTTTGAAAGACAGGTGCTTGCCAAGGAAGGCAGGAGCTTCTCTTAGAATAGAAGAAATGCAAACCCCCTCCCTCCAAATTATTAAAAGGGGCTCTCAGGCAAAGATATGAGGATAAGAATAACAGTTCTTTAATATGTATAAACAAAATAAAGTAAAACAAAAAACAACAAACTACAACCTAATAGGAAAATTAGAACAAGATGCAGTATTAAACAAAAAGACAAAACCTGACAGTTAGAATACAACTTGACACCCTGTCAGTCAGGGTGTTGGTAGCAGTCCAGTTTGAATGGTGGCTCCAGTGGTCCTCCTGGAGTGACAGATGGTTCTACTGAAGCAGAGATCCTGTAGAACGTCAGAGATTTCCTCCAGTGGTCCAGTGGTGATGTTGAAGGGTCTGGTCCTTCCTCTGGGAATCCAGTGGGAGAGAAGGCTGCTCCTCTGGGAATCCAGTAGAAGGCAGATGCCTGTTCTGTCCAAATGCCCAGATTATATCCAGGTGGGAATGTTTGGCTCCTCCCCCTGGGCGGAGCATCTCACAATGGGCTGATGTCATTCTCTGAGTCATGTGGTGGGTCCTCACAATGGGCTGATGTCATTCTCTGAGTCATGTGGTGGGTCCTTAATTGCCCATTATACAGGAAATGGCTCCCGGAGGGAGTTATCTATGACTCATGGGGCAAGGTGTTAATGGCCCATTATCAGGAGATGGTCCGGGGAGGAGGTAAGGAAAACACTGCCCCTCCTGATTTTAACAGTTCATGTAGATGGAGATAAAGTACAGACCTTCTGGAATATTCTTATATTGTAACCTAGGACACACTGGAACCCAAAGTGTTCTAGAACCCAAAAGGCAGGAATAGCAGCAGCAGCAGAAGCCAGTGCACGTGGCTTTGGGGAGCTGACACTTAGGGAGGCAACTCTGGCTGGCCCGGAACAGAGGTAGAAGCAGAAAGGGAAAAGAAGGAGGTGCTGTAGCAGCTGAGGATTGTGCAGAAGAGCCATGCTATGAAAAGGCAGTGTCCATAAAGGAGACAGAGAAGTCCTGCATCTTTATTCAAGTAAAGGGAGAGAGTCCACTGGGACTCCCTGAAACCCTGTAAGGTTTTTCTCTTGGTTTTGGAGGATGCATCCTTCTTTTACCCTAAACTCCTGGCAGCATGTTATCCTCTTCCCTTCCCCATTGGCTGAGGAACTAGGAAGGTACAGCCTTCCTGAACTGCCTACCACACATTCCCTCTTGAATATGTATCGACATTTCCCCCCCGAAGTTTGGAAGCTCAGATTGTCTGGGTTTTGCAACAAAATTGCAGCTTGATGTAGAGACATTAACATCTATTTCTCCTAAAGACCCTCACTCATCAAGTCTTTTGTAAAGACATTAGTACCCATATTTCCTGTCAGGATGGACCCCCAGCCTCCCTTGTGGCAGGTCTGTGGTCTCCTAGAGCCTCCATCACACCTGCGATGCCACTTCTGCTGCACAGCCCTAGCCACCTCCAGCACCCACCAGCAAATGCTCAGGGAAAAGGGACTGCAGACCTGGGACACCTAGGGTGCTCTGTGCCATGTCCCATCCCACCCCCAACTCGTCCCCCTTCTCCACCTGCAGCTGGACCAGTCCCCAGTACCTCCAGGAATATGTCCAGGGTCCAGCAGTGCAAGTACTGCGGCCCTGTGCTGCTGAGCAGGAGCAGAGCTGGGGGTTCTGACAGGGAGTCTCCGATGAAGAAGATCCTGACACACTGCCCCATCCCTGCCTGAGGAGTTCTGGGTGTCCCCTCCAGCTGCATCTCCGGCTGGGCCAGGAGAGCCCTGGCATCCCCATGGTACAGCTTTCCTCACGGATATTGCAGAGGCTACTCCCTGACCATGTACCAGGGCACACAGCAAGGACTGGTCATGTGCTGGCCCTGCTCTTGATCAACTTGAGGCACAAATACACCTGCCAAACCAGTGGCAGCCCGCTGGAAGGACATGACTGTGCAGGGCTGTCACCCCACCCTGGGCAGCACTGTCCTGCCCAGCAGCCCCACCATCACCACCAGTCCCCAGGAGAGTTCAAGCTCACCTATAGCCACCTCCAGTTCCATCCCTGCCAAGGAAGCTGTGTCAGAGAATCAGCCAGCAACTGGATGTGACTGTTTGCTTGGAAGCCAGTGCCCCTTTACCCCAAATCCACTGTACCATGTGCTGAACCTGCCTTGGAGATGGGCCACCTGCCCTTTGCTCAGAGAGCTGGTGCCCCCTCTTCAGTCTTTCCCTGCCTTTGTGACACAAGCAGGACTCCAAAGGCAGCTAGCTCAGGTGCAAAGAACAAGGGACATTCAATAACTAATTAGCATTGCTGTCAGAGATGGAAAATCTACCATAAAAACAGCCCCAGCTTCCTATTGTGTCCAAGATGGGTGTTGGGATGGTCAGAGGCTCAGGGCTCCTTCTGCAATGCTGATGGGGGCTTCTCCTCTGCAGACAATGTCCAGAGCCCCAGGGTCAGGATTGGTGGGGAGGGAGGCAACAGCAGATGGTCTGTGGACATAATCCAAAACCCTGTAGTCTGAAAGGGCTTTAGGAATACAGGCAAATTCAGGATTGAGCAGAACATTCCTTTGCTATCCTGTACCTCAGATACCAAGAGGCCCATTGTGAGAGACTGAACTGTGAAGGGTTGATGACTCAAAACATTCTCCCTTTTGTGGAGATGCCAGGGTTCTTGTTGAAATTGGAGGAGGAGAGCTTCTGGATGGGTAATGGCCAATCTCTGGTCTGATAAGACCAAGTCCGTCTTGAGGCCTATGGGTGATGAGATCTTTCTACTCTTGTCAGATTACTGTAGATAACAACCAAAATCACTACATACCTACTTGCCTGTGCAATCACATTTTTCCACAATAAACCCTACATGTGTATACTTACAAACACCAACCATCCAGTATCATATCACTCTAATCTGCCTCAAGGAATCTATTAACGAGAACCTGGGTTACCTTTGGGGGTGGGTCATAACAGCCCTGGTCCAAAGACAGCTTTTGCTGCATAAATGAATCTATCAGGGAGAAGAGACCTCTCAGTCATTTTCCTCCCAGTACCTTACTAGTGAAGCCAAGGGGTAAAAATATAAGTCAGCAAGAAATAAAAAGATGGAGAAAAGAAAGTAGAGGGAAATAAGATTAGTGTTAAAAAAATTGGAAGCTTCTGAGGGTGAGAATTATCAAAGGACAGACATTTACAATTGCTACTTTTTAAATTATTATTTTATTTCTCCACTTTTCTTTTCCCTTTCACTAGCTGCAGCCTGTGCTTTCCAAGAGGAGGACAGGTAAGGCTAAGGTGTAGTACCTGCTTCCATCATTTTGGTTCATAGCCTGAAAAGACAATTTTATTTGCCACCTGAGGCAGAAGCAAAAAAACAGCATAGTTGGTCCACTTGGAAGGGGAGAAAGAGCTTTCCACCCCTCCCTGAATTTCCAGTGGTAACAGTGGCTCACAGTGGGAAGAGATGGGATGGAATTAAGCTGAGTGCTGTGGGACACGGCTGCAGAAGCACATGGAAACACAAAGAAGCACATGTCAGCACAGAGCAGCTTGTCTCTGCCTGACCTTGGGGGCTGGAGGTGTCACGTGGCAGAGCCCTGCAAAGAGGAGCCTGCTGGAATCTGACAGACGGGTGAACAGTGCATGATCACCCCATAGAAGGACATTTAGAAACCGTGTTGTGGATGTGGCAACATGGGATAGGTCACGTAATGAGTATTACCATGTAAGGAAATATTGTTCCTTGCAAAAGTGTATAAAACCAGCTCATTTCTTTGAATAAACAATTCAGATTCCCTGCCAGTCTGGGTCCGTGTTGTGCTGCTGGCAGACATTTATTGTGTTCTGGAAGTGTAACAGAGGCATGTCCTGAACACCAGAGGGCTGGACATGGGCAGTTGCTGTGTTATGACTGTGGCAGAGGGGCCAGGGGTGGGAAGTAAATTTTCCACCTCTAGACAGTTGTAGTGGTTATTTTAACTTTGATGTGTGAAATTCTTTTTGTTGATGCAAGTGAAGTTTGTGAAGATTGTGTCATGAATATTTATATTAATGCTAATTACCTTAGCTAAGAGCTGAGAACAGTTCCATCTCTTTCTAACAGAAGTCTTTCTTTGGAATCTGAGACGCCTCTGAAGATTTTCTTTTCTGCTAGACTGGGGAAGACAGTCCTGGACAAGACCTTTGGACACAGGGTTTCTGTGTTTCTGAGTGTGTAGATGAAGGGGTTTAGCAGTGGTGTTACAGCTGTGTTTAAGATGGTGACTGTTTTGGTCAGTTCCAATGAAGCTTTGATGAATGGCTTGACATGGAGGAAGATAGTGGAGCAGTACCAAAAATTTACTATCATGAGATGGGAAGTAAAAGTGGAGGAGGATCTTCGCTGGCCTTGAGTACATGGAATCTTCAGTACAGTGGAGATGATAGAAATAAAGGAGGTCAGGGTAATGACACAGGAGCCGAGGATGACAGTGGCAGGCAGCACAAAGCACACTAGCTCAATGAGTGTGATATCTGTGCAGGAAAGAGTAATCCAGGGGGAGATGTCACAGAATAAATGGTTGATGACATTAGAGCCACAGGAAGACAATCTGGAAATCAAAGACATGGCTGCTGAAATTACCAGGAAACCACCCACCCAAGAGCCCACTGTCAGCCCCCTGGGCAGAATGCTGGTTCTGATGCTGCTGTAGCCCAAGGGGTAAGACACAGCCAGATAGTGAACACATGCCATGACTGCAAGGAAGAAATATTCTGTACAACCAAACGAGATGACAAAGTACATCTGAAGGAGGCAACCTGTGAAGGAAATGGACTGGCTTTGTGGTATAAGATTGGCCAGTGCCTTTGGGATGCCGGCAGTGGTGAACCAGATCTCCAGAAAGGCAAAATTGCAGAGAAAATAGTACATAGGGTGGTGGAGTTGACGTTAAGTACTCATGAGCACAATAATGCAGAGATTGCTCATGACTCAGGACATACACAGAGAGGAAGAAGACAAACAGGAATACTTGCAGATGTTGAGAACTAGGGAATCCAACCAGGATAAACTCCTTCACTTGGGTTGACTTCTGTTGCACATCCAGCCTGAAACAGCAAACCCCACAGACTGCAGGGGCTGGGCATGCAGAAAGCAGAGGCAACTGTGGAAAAACCTAACTCATTCTACCTTAGTTTCAAGGGGAACAAGGCCAGCTTACATGGCTAATGAATCATGTCTTAGCCTGGATCTCTGCTCACCAGCTATGAGGAGACATCACAGACTGCCTCAGATGGAGGAACTTCTGATGGAGATAAATCAGCTCTTCATGCGTGTAATGAGCTGGGCAAAACCTGAGCAAGTTCGATATCTGCTTTCTAACAGAACAGGGTAAAGAAATTAAGAGAGAAACAATCCTCTATATTTAACAATAACTATTCTCTCCCAACCTTTCCTTTAGATAGCCTAAAGTTGAAAGGGATTTCATTTGAGGTTTTGAAGATATGCTCCAAGGGAGAAGACAGGGAAAACCCCCAGAAATCAGAAAAAAAATATTATATTTGATCATTTCAATTTTCAGTGCAGGTTGTAAAACTTTGCCAAAAAAAAAGACAGTACTTTTCACAGCTGCAAAATTTCTCACATCATCCATCAGTTTGTATGCCCATTCTTTATGCTTGCACACACTTATTCCTCCATTCCTTTCCTCTCCTTGCCTTTTAGACTGTACTCTATTGGCCTATTTTTAATCTATTGACTGGAAGGTCTGGGACTGTGCTGTGAACTGTTGCAGTGCACCCCCAAAGGGATAGGGTAGGCAAATTGGGAAGGAATTTGAAGTTCTTTGCTCCCTTAAAAGGTGAAAAAACCAGAACTTACTTTCCCAGTTTGGAAGTATTCTGAACCAGGACACCTCGTAGAACCCTCTGGACTTCACAACTGAGGCTATCTGGTTAGATGAGTGCCAAAGACCCCGCCTGGACAGATACTACTAAAAGCACTGAAACAAAGAAACCTCGTAACATTTTTGGGGTGTTTTAGCAGAGACAAGGACCTTCTTGCCTCTGGCACGACTTTTTCTCTACAGAGTTTGTTTTTTTGGTGTTAATGAACCTTTTTTTTGTTTCCAACACTGCCTTAGGTGCTGATCCTGCTTATCTTATGCCATTGGGAATTGTATGACAAAACCCAAATGGTGATAGACCCTCTGAGAGCTCATAACATCTGGCTCAAGGAGTATTCTATCAGTGAACTTCATCCAGGCCAAGTGCACAAGTGGATGGGGCAGTGTTATTTAATTTCTTTGCCTAAACCCCTGGAGTCACTGTCTCCTGAGAATTACACTCCTCCAGTTATGGAGTCCTGAAATCAGGGGTTGTGTTAGTGCTGCTCATGGGGGATCAGGAAATTTTCCACCTCACTCCCCCAGTGTTTTTTTTTTTTTTTTTTTTGTCTGAATAGCATCTGTTTGTCCAAGGGGTCTCCAGAATGGTGAAAAGGGTTATGTTCCCTTTCAAGAGTTCCCATCCCTGCCACGGACTTGGAACAGAAGTCATTACAAGTCTCTTAGATTTGATAAAGTTGTAGAGAATAAGGTTGCAAAACTGCAACAAGATTACAGAGTTTAATGGCAGGACTTTTAGAAGAGAAGGTAGCTTTTCTCTAAAACTGAAGTGAAGGAGAAAGATGCACATGCACATTCCTTCTGTCTCACTCCCTAGTCTGAGGGAAGGCACCAGACCCCATGATGCCAGCATTCATCTCGTCTTTGAGGCTTCCAGATCCCCTGTGATGACACCCAAGGAGAGGAATGCCAGGGTTCTCCATGACTCCCACACTTCCTGGACTCCTCCTAGGCTGGCAGCCATGTTCACGTTTTGAGTCTCCCTTCTGGTATCTCTCAGGTAGAGCACCTGTCCCAGAGGTTCTTGACTCCCATCTCTGAGACAGACAAGCTTTGCTGTTCTTTGCCTTGTCTGGGTGTGTTCTTTACCCTCCCAACCTCAACACTTAATGGCTTGAGGATTTCTTCCAGTCTGAGACCAGACTGTTTATTTTTCCTCCCGCTCTATCCTTCCCTGTTCTATTATCTGGATATCCTGAGAAGCTGCATTTGATATGCAAGGATCTTTTGCTGGGCTGCTAAGCTGTGTACCATCAGCATGTGCTGCTTTTGGAAGTATTCTGCCTTTTGTTTCTCCTGATGCTTCTACAGCTGTACATGACTATTCCTTCAACTCTATAAGAAGCAAGCAATGCAAATAAAGAAGCACCATCCTGGCGATAAAGAAAAGAGATTTTGGCTTACTTGTTCAACTGTCTGTTTTTAAGCAGTCACCGAAGCTTGAAATGATGTTTTCAGGGCTGATGTTCACTGTTGATTTTGTCATGATTTGGGTAGATTTTACTATGGAAACAGCTTGATGAAAGGCTGTTAAACACATAAAACTCAGGCATGAGACAGGCTGAAGATGGGACTCGCCTGTATTTAGCCATCAAAACCTGATGTTGACTGATCTTACAGCATCGTGGTGGCTTCCATGGCTTGAACACATTGTTCCATTTCTGGAAACCTTACAGGGGAGACAGAAGCTGGAGAAAAGGTATTTGCTGCCCAGGAAAGCCTCTGATGAAAAAAAAGGTTCAGGGATAAAAGGGTCCAGTGTCAGGGATTTCCAGCTGAGCAGCACTACTCCAGTTGTGGGGTCTGGTGTGTGGAGAATTGCTTTGGGTATGGACGAGCTTTCATACAAAGTAGGTGGGAAACTTCTCTTTGGGCCAGACTTCCAGTGACCTGCAAGGGGATAGATACCCTTAGGACTGAGAGATACTGTTTTATCCTGAGAGTCATGTGAAGGGACCCTCTGAGGGTTATCATGGTCTGTAGGTCCTACTGCATTCCTAAAACTCTGCATCTACCACAGGTAAAGCAGCAGTTTCTGGGAGTGCAGTCCTAAAGGAGGAGGCTGTTGGGGTGCAACACTTGAGAAGGTCTGACCTGTTCACAGCCCCAAGAGCTTCTGCTGCTGGTACCTCCAGAGGAAGGAGGGCTGCTTCCATGTGTCACAGCCTTATTACTGATCCTCTTTGGTGCTGGGTCAGTGCCCCTCATGTGCTCACCACCTTCTGCTAATCAGAGGGACCCTCTGGCTGAGGAGGGGCAGAAAGGGTCACCCTTTGGGGTGGGACTGGCACCTGTCCTAGGCCTGTCCCTGTCTGCCTCCATTCTGTCATCCAGAAGTTTGTGCCTCTGATTTTCTATTCTAACCGGCCTACAGGGACACCTTGGTGTCCTGGAAGAGCTTTATCACCACCCTCTCTCAGCAAACATTGTTAAAACATCCTTACACCACCTCACCCTCTACAGTGTGTGATTCACCCCCAAGAGTTTCAGAGTGCTGGAACTGTAGTGAGCTTGTTTTTGCCTGAAATTCTCCACAGAGCCTGAGCCCGGATGGTAGGTGAAGCTGTCCTCTGGGAAGGGCTCCAGGAATCTTGGTTTTAATGAGCACAAGAGGAAACTGTTTAATTTTTCAGTTTAAGCCTGAGAAGTTGAATTTTTCTGTGTCAAATGAGCATGATAGATCTCTGCCTCTGCTGGGGAATCCAACACTGTCCCATGTGAGGTAGCACAACAGTCCCTGAGAAAAAGTTTTTGGACAGCCTGGAACCTGTTGTTTTCCTGCTCAGGCAACAAGAACTAAGCTGTATCTGGTGAGATCTGTCACTGACCCCTGCCAGCGCACAACAGCCTGGGAAGGTCCTGTGAGGGCTTCAGATCTGTCCAGTGCCTTTCGTGTAAGCTCACCTGCATGCAGGGTGTCCTGGTTCTGGCCAGGACAGGGGCCATTTTCGCAGTACCCAGGAGTGGGCATGTCCTTGGAGCCTGATGTTATTTTATACCACCTCAGAGCATTGCTGGGGGAAGAGGAAAGGGACTGTCTTCTGAGAAGGGCTTCCTTCCAGCTGAGAAAACATCTGTTGTATCTATTAGTGGGGAGTTTTCCGATAGGAATAACTCAAGGTTTAAAAGAAATTATTACTATTGTTGCTGCTACTGTTTGTTTTCTTATCTCGTTGTTGTTTCCAGTGAATTGCTCTTATCTCAACCTTTTGTACCTCCTGTTGGAGAGGGGAGTGGCACATAGTTTTAGTGGGACTACTGCCTTAGAGAATACCATATCCAAACCATAACAATATCAGGAGAGATCAAAATGTACCAAAAGCCATGCCATGTTCAAAAAAATCCCCAAAATACCAATGTTTTCATCCAACACTAAACTACCTGTAAATGACCCTGACAGAGTCGGACATGCAATCAAGAGACACAAACAAAGAGGGATATGTGAGCATGGGAGAACGGACACGCAGATGAGTTGAATTACAGATAAGAATCAGTAGAGGAAATCCGGCCAAGAATTAGACAGGTAGGACAGACCTCAGAAAGAGGAAAAGTGACTGATGAATCATTAACAGAGAGGCCTCTGGGAAGGAGCTGTGTGATGGTGTCATTGTGAAGGCAGCAGAGGAGGAGAACTGAACTGGCTGAAGCCACAGCATGCAACAGATATTTGGATTTCTTAGTCTGGAAAATGCCTTTACAGAATTATGGACAATACTTGCAAGTTGTGCATACATTGTGGAAAATAATTTTAGGGGATAAATAGTTTAATTGAATCTAAAGAAAAACATTTTTCGTTTTAACTGGCATAGGCATTCAAGAAAGCATCTTGTCCTTTAAGCAAATGGTCTTTTTTTATTTATCATCTCTCAGCAGTCTGACTCACCAGGGGGTTGGCAAATGTGATTTGATGTCCTTCTACAAAAAGGATGAAAAGGGCGATCTGGTGAACTCCAGGCCTGACCTTTGCAGCTGGGAATTCCCTGGAGCAGCCAGATCATCCCGAGTGCTTTGCTGACAACAAGGGAACAGCCCAGGGGGAGAGGGGTGCAAGCTCGGCTTTGAGCCAGAGAAGGGAGGTGGGATACTGCTTTTTATCAGACCAGTGTGCTCCTTTACACAACTGGCTCAGGTCAGTACAACTCCCCCGGCCCTTGGAAATTAGCAGGACATTCACACCATGGCCTGAGGGTTCTCATCCCTTCTGATGGGGCATAACTGGCTCAACCACACTGATGGGAGAGGAAGCTTTTATGTCTTAGAAAATGTCATAAATCATCCAAGCTTCTTGAAGTGCCCCGAGATTAATTTCTGGGGCCATTGACCAGAGGACTGTGCATGATCCAGAGTGCTGCATCAGAGAGATGCAAGATACAGGGTCCTCCAAAAGGGAAAGAGGTCTCCCTTGGAAGAGCCTGGGACTGCTACCCATGACCACAGAAGAGGGAGGAATCTTGGGTGGATCCCAGAAGAAAAAGTTAATTCCAAATGAGAAATGGTCACCCCAGGTTGCTTTTATTGGAGGAGCCCTGAGCTGCTACTGGGTTCTCAGGGGACTAAAGCAGCTGTGTAAAGCCTTCCAAAGACGCCTGGGAGAAATCCTGGGTGGGTCCTTGAGGATGTAGGTCCCATGAAGATAGAAGAAGCATCTTGGATACCTTCCCTGGAGAAATTTGGGGCTGCTGTTTGGGATTCCAGGTGCTGAAATAAAAGACTAAGATTCCAGAAGATGCAGGCGAGGTGCCTCATGTGGAACCTAGAACATGTAATTTCTACACAGAGAGAAAAATCAACTTAGGCAGCGTCCCTGGAGAAGTCTGTGGCTGCTGCCTAGGATATCAAATGCTTAGAGATGACTGGGAAAAGACTGGGAGATGCCTGGGAGAAGTTCCAGGGATATTCCAGCAGACACAGTTTAATTTAAAAAGAGAAAAATCATCTCAGGTAGCTTCCTTGTAGGAGTCTGGGATTGCTACTCAGGATGTCAGGTTTTATCAGTATCAGTGAAAAGACTCTATGAGATGCTTGGGAGAAGTCTCAGCTGGGTCCTCGAACAGAGAGCTTCTACCGAAGAGCAAACCATAGGTAGCTTCCCTGGAGTAGTCTATGTCTGCTACCTGGGATTTAAGGTCCCAAAATCACAGATCCAAAAGCCCCAGGAGGTGACTGGGAGAAGTCTTGAGGTCATCCAGGATAGTTCCCTCCAGGAGACAGAACATCTCCAGTAGCTTCCTTGGAGCACCCTTGGGCTGCTACCCATGACATCAGGGCTTTAATAAGTAGAAAGCAAAATGTATTTGAACTCTGGCCAGCCCAGCCCAGCTGAATGGCGCCAAATCAGCCCAGCTAATCACAGCTGAGCCCAGCCCGGCCAAGCCCCAGCCGAACCACTCGGCTTGGGCCGGTCGTGCAGCACCCCCTGCAGACAGGGCGGCTCCTGCAGCCACCAGCGCTGAGGCCCCTTCCGCCCCTGCCTGGCCCAGCGGAGCTCCCCAGGAGCCGGAGAGGGGTGACTGTGTGGGAAGCAGGCCCCAGGACGGCCTCCGGTGTGAGCCAGGTGACAGGATAGGACAGAGGAACAGAGCGTTCTGCAGAGCATCCACCTGCCTGCATCGCACCAGGAGTGAGAGAACCCATCCCAATACAACCACAGTGCTACCACATCCCGCCTCCATGTCTGTCCAGCCAAGAGCTCTTCCCCCTTCTTGGGATCCTCCAAGGACTCCAGAGCTATTCTGTGGCACCCAGTCAGTGCTTTTAATAGAATCATGGAATATCCTGAGTTGGAAGGAACACACAAGACTCATCAAGTCCTACTTCTGGGCCTGCCCAGACACCCCAACAATCCCACCCTGGGCATCCCTGTCCAAAGGCTCCTGGAACTCTGGCAGCCTTAGGGCTGTGCCTGTTTCCTGGGGAGCCTAGGCAGTGCCCAGCAGCCTCTGGGGGAAGAACCCTTCCCTGATCTGCAGGCTGATCTTCACCTAGCACAGCTTCACCTTTCCCTCCAGTCCCATCCCTGCTCATGAAGTAGAGATCAGTGCCTGCCCCTCAAGAGAAGCTCTAGCTCCCCTGGTGAGGTCTGAATAAGCCAAATACCCTCAGCTGCCCCATGTATGACTTCACATCTAGACCCTACACGATCCTCACAGCCTTCATTGGATGCTTTCTAACAGATTTATAATCTTGTACTGAGGTGCCCAAAAGCTCCTGATGCCATGCCCACAAGGATGCCATGGCTGTGGTGGTCCTGTGCCTATTGAGATGCCATGGCTGTGGTGGGCTCATGCCCTTTGGGATGCTGTGCCCATGGCATGTGAGGGCTGATGGTCCCTGCTGTTGTGTAGGGTCAGTGTGATCATCAGCTGTAAGTGCAAACTGGACCTGTCTGACCATCCACTGCAGCCCATGCTCTTCCACTGTCTCCATCCTGAAAGGACTTTGGCTTCCCTGGCTACAACTAAATGTGATGGGCCCTGTAGTTGCCACCATCACCATGCCCACTGATCTCCTCCTTAGATGGTTTCTCACTGGGGGGCATAACTCTGGGGTTGCTCCAGCCTCACACCATCCCATCCCCATCCCACTGCAGCTACCACCAGAGCAGGAAAGGTCACAGTGGCAGGGGGGATAATGCATGCTCTGCTTGAAACAATCAATAGCCCCAGTTCTCAGGAACCTCCATGCCTCCATGAGCAGCACACACGGAAGAGTGGGACATGTCCTACAGACCACCTGCCACCACTGCCAGCCCCAGGTTGTCAATAAACCTTGCCTAGAGCTGCTTGCAGCAGTGGAATGGAGGGACACGAGCATCAGAACTGGTGCCAGTGTCCCCATCCTCCAGCCTTGCACTGTCATGGTGAGGACATGTACAGCCTCCAGTCATGGGCTGCTGGTCCTGCTGCAGGGATATGTATAGCGTCTCAGGCCCCTCACCTCACTGGACAGACTTACTAATACCTTAATGAGAGCTGGCAAGTAATGAGGCCCAGCCTGCCCAAGCACATTAGCACAGGGAAGTCACCCCACCGCAGCCAGCTGCTCACAGGCAGGAACTGCTGGCAGGTGTGGGCAGCACCTGTGGGCATTGCCTGCCTCATGCCAGCAAGGGCTGGGCTGAGGATGGGGTGAAGCCAGCAGTACCACAGCAACCAGTATGCCCCAGACTACGGGTGGTACGCAGCCACTGGCGCCCTCCCTAAAAACACCACCTATCTTCTACCACCCATTTATTTACAGAAACTGAAAATTAAAACCACACCTGGGGCCAGCAAAGACCTGTGGAACCCAGCTCCAGCCACTGGAAACTCACAAGTCCCCCCACCATGTAGCTGGGGCCAAAACAACCCAGTCCCAAGCATGGCTCCCCTCTCCTCCCTCACTGCAGGAGCAGTGAGCAGTGTCTCTGTGGTCCGGTCCAATACCACTCTCCATGGCTGTGAGAGCATGGAGTATGCAGGAAGAGCAGCCCAGCCCTCACTGCTGGAGCTGGAGATTGGTGTGCAGCAGCCACTCAATGGTTTCTAACAGGTAGACCATCCCACAGTGCCGGGCAATGTTCTGGAAGACACTGACATGGTCCATGAAGGCCTGGGGAGAAGAGAACAGGCAGGGAAGGAGGCTGCTCAGCATCCTGGGCAGCCAGGAGCTCTGATGAAGTGACTGGGCAGGGGGCAGCTCAGCAGGAGCCATGGGACGTGCAGTTACAGCAGAGGCAGAGGGGCACCTTAGGGCCCCTCACTGAGCTGCTGGGCTGGGGCGGGGCTGGGCTGGGCAGGTGTTGAAGTACCTGTGAGGAGATGGTGAGGCCGAAGTCTCCAGCACAGTTGCAGTACACAGGCATGTGTGTCTCCTTCACACCATGACACTTTTTGCACACCTGGAGGCCAAGGAGGATCAGATGGGTCAAGAGATGAGGCCAAGCCCCTCTGCCAGTGGCAAAGTGAATGCATCCAGGCTCAGACAATCACGGAAATAGGCAGAATGGTGGATCCCTGTGCTTACCAGGTCTTGCAGCACGAAGGCCATCAGCTTCTTCTGCAGGGCTTCCACCAGCGCCATCTCAATGGCATTGGTATCGTACTGCACATGGCAGCTCGGGCAGAGCCAGCCAGGCAGCACCAACCTGTCCTAGGGGCAAAGAGAGGGAATTGAGCACTGCAAGTCCCGTGCACTGGGATGGTGGGACTTGTTTCTGGAGAGGACATAACATAAGCTAAAGCCCAAGCATGATCAGATCCATTACATACAGCTAGAAAAGATGAACATGAAAAAAAATTTGCTTTAGGTGAGGATGATAATGGGCAGCAGGCAGAGATGCAAAACAGAGGGGAGATAAAGAGATAAAGTGGGTAAGATGATCAGCTGGTCTCCAGTGCTTTACTGGGACCTCTACTGTCCTTAGGAGAGAGGCTGCACCTGGGAAAGGGCAGGGTCCTTGCACAGGTCCAGGTCCCTGCAGAAGTTGCAGTTCCTGCAGATGACTTCAGGAAGCACATAGGAGCGGCAAGGGTCCCGAAACTGAGCTGCTTCTGAGAACTCGCCCACCTCAATGAGGCGCAGCAGGTCCCGGCGTAGTTTGTTCACCTGGTTGGTTATGTTGGCATCCAGGGAGAGGACCTGCAAGGATAAAAGAGAGGTGAGCCTAGCAGCACAAACTGTTCTCAGCAAGACAGCTTAAGATCCTTGTGACCCTCATATGGATTCAGGGCACAGTAAACTGGTTGCAGATCCCTCCTGAGAAGAGCTGCAGCAATGGACAAAGACCAGAATTTCCGTTCAGACTCCAATCCTTCAGCCATGGGGCCTGGCCCACTCCCACTAACCTTGCAAACATATTTGATGAACTCCAGAGCTGGGTTGTTGAGTGGCAGGTGGGAGCCAGGCAGGACTGGGAACATGTCTGAGGGCTCTGTGGAATTCCGGGAACCAGCCATCTTCTTCTGGATCTTCTGGGTGATGGTGAAGAAGCTTTGGGTGAGCTCATTGGCCACATAATCTTGTGAGAAAGTGATCACGCCTAGAGGGGTGAAGCAGAGTGTTTGAACTGATTGGTGGCACATTGGGCAAGGTGGGTGACTCTCTGCCTGCAGCAGGGCTGCCCTGAGGCTTGGCACTCACCAGGCATGGCCCTCAGCTCCCCCAGAGCTTCCTGGGACACCTGGCTGGTGCTCCTCCTCTTGACAGGGGTGCTCCCAGGGGTGTTACGCTGCAGTTCCTTCTTCATGCTGTGGTACACAGCCACGATGTAGGCTGGAAAGACATAGGCAAGGCTCCAGCTCCTACTCAGAGCTGGCACTGGGGGGCACAATGACCTCAGCATCTCCCCATCCTTCTCACCTGATACGATCATCAAGAAGTAGCTCTGGCAGGAGCCAGCCTGGGGCAGGAACTGTGCGATGTTCCAGCTGTTCTCTAGCAGCTCCTCCACGTCTGGCTCCCCTTCCTCCTCCTCTTCTTCCCTTGCTACCTCCTCCTCCTCCTCCTCGCTCTCCTCCTCCTCCAATGCCTGGCTCTTGCTGGTGTCCTTCTGGAGGTCCCAGCAATACCATAGCAATCCCTCATGCCCAGCCAATACCTCCCTACTCTGGTCCCCAAGGGACAGGGTGCTTTCCATCTCTTACCTCCCCATAGTGGATACGAGAATCCACTTTTCCCTTGATACCTCCATAATTTGCTGGGTCCATCCAGAGTAGGAACTCCCAGCAGCGGGAGAACGAGATGGTCAAAGAGTGGAAGATCTCCTTAGAGTGGATGCTGGAGAGAGGAAACTGCAGTCAGTCCCTGTGTCAGCATCATCTCTTCTCCAGGGGATGTGGGGAGGTGGTGCTGACCAGGAGAGAGGGGTGTCCCCTTTCCTACTGGACCCCTGCCAAGGATCTCAGGAGAAGTCATGCCCAAGGACACTTGGCTCTCTGTTCTTGTGTCAAGATGCCTATACCCTAGCTGGGATGTGGACAGACAGCCAGGGTATAGGCATCTAAGCTGTCTTGCTGAGAACAGGTATTAGTGGGCATCTTAGGCTCTCCCAGAGGTCTCTTCAGGATTGAATCCTACATTTGGAATACTGCCTATAGAGGGCAGCTAGGGACAGATCACTACTCCAGGCACGACAGCAAGAGAACTGGGAAGCCTTGTCCCTGCAGTAGCTTTGCCAAAAAAAGTAATAAATTTAGTTCTGGGATGCATCAGAAAGCAAAAAGCCAGCATACTCCTTCCCTGGCCTTGAGCCCTGCCCCAGTCCCACCACCCAGGAGCCTCATCTCCAGGTGCACTCCACCTGTTGATGATGTACTCCATGTAGCTGATGGCATCCTCAATGTGCCGCTTCTTGGTGCACAGGATGATGCGGTTGAAGTTGGCGTAGACCACAGAGGAGCCCAGGCGCTTGAACTCGGCCACCAGCCTGCAGCAGGGCACAGGAGTCAGTGGGCAGGAAAGCAATGCCTGAGGGGCAGATGCAACCCAAAGAGGATATGTTGATCCATCAGCCTGGAGTCAACATGCAGCAACACTGGGCAAGGGAAGTCACCCAAAGAGAATGAGAGGTCCATCCTATGGCCCATCTTTCTGGAGGATCACTGTGGGTGCCAGCATCCTGGTCACTAACATCACACCTCTCCATTCCCCATCCACTAGTCTGGCATACTTCAGACCTCACTTACTGCAGAAAAAGCTTCTTCATCATGTTGTGGAGTGTGCGGTGCAGTGCCGGGTCATAGAGGAGGGAGGAAGGAGAGCGGAGCCAGCGGTAAAAGTGAATAACTTGGTTGTCTGCATAGACGTTGTGGTACTGCGTTATCTCCTTCACCCAGCTCACCACCATGCTCTTCAGAATCCTGTCAGCAAGCAGAGACCAGCATCACCCCACCAGTCACCAGCAATCCCTTCCCTCTTCCTGATAAGGAAGTGTTTATGGAAACCCTAGAGTATTTAGAACAGGAACTCCCTTGTTTAGCCTTCAGCACATGAGCCACAAGGTAAATATCTCTCTCTATAACCTGGTGGAGTATGAACAAAGGAGAAAGCAACATCTCCACACATCTGCTGGCTGAAACACCAAGCAGCTCTGAGGATCTTCCAATGTGCTGGAGAAGATGCTGGCCATGCACTTGAGGCCTGGATTTATACTTAAAGCACCCTACAAGCCCTAGTGCTGGAGAAAGGCTAAAGCCAGGGAAGGAATGAAGCAGGACCCTGAGGGGACCTGCCAGGATGGAGACCATCTGCTCTACCTCCTGCTGTTTCTCAAGCCACACCTGAAAGTGCTGGAGCAGAGGGCAGTCTCATCATAGCTGGCTGGGATGTTGGCAGCTTGGTTTCCTGTTACCATGTCCTCCAGGGATGCCTGCTGAATCACATCGAAGCTAATGCTCATGCTGGAGCCTCCTTCCAAGTCATTCACATGGTGGGACTGCAATATGGTGTTCACAGCCAGGCTCTGAATGTCCAGCTCCAGACACACTAAGAGCAGACACAACTGTCAGCAAGGAGGAAGGGAAAGGACCAGTAACATCTATAGGTGCTGCTGCACTCAGAGGGCAGATGCTTTCATAGGTATGACTGAACCTTCATAGGTGCTGATTGAACCTTGTCTTTCAACAAGACTTGGACCTACTGATCCTCTGGAGACCACCAGTTTTCCTGGAAGCTGCAACAGTGGACCTCAGTAAAGCACATTACACTCAAGCTGCCTAAGAGAGACCTGTCCCAGCATCACCAGTGATGACCAAGTGAGCTGTCCTTGGGGCTGACAACATTGCAGGTGGTCTGCGAAGCACCGCTGTCATTGGTCACTGGTAAAGAATCCCCATTTTGATGCCTGCACATGTTACAGGTGAGCCTTCCATGCTCCAGGACATGCCCCTAGCATTCACCTTGGCCATACCAATGCTGAAACCCAAAAGCTGCTGGTTACAGCTGTCACCATAGAGACTATTTGGGAACTGCATCCATCCCTCTGCAGGACTCACAGAGCAGAATCCAGCTCTGCCCCATTCAGTACCACCCTCTTCCCTCTTCACCTGTGGAGTAGCAGCCAGGGTTGTTGATCTCAACTGAGGCTCTCTCATCAAACTCCATGACCAGGCGGTGGTCATCAGCCTCCCTCCCCCCCAGGTCAGGGCGGGCCGTAGGGGACAGCCACAACAGGTGGTTGTGACGATGAAGGTGGCGTGAGAAGAATAGGTCTGAGCCAAAAGTGGAGATATCATCAGGGAGGTTCCCAATGGGGATGTGGTAGTACCTGAAGCACAAAGACATCAGTGGTCATTGACATGAGCATGGCTGCAGGGAAAACAGGGACCCTGACCCCATCCCTTCAAGGGATGAAGCAGTTCCTGTGGTCCCACTGAGAGCATGGCAGCCTCAAGGGAACATGACCACACTGGGTACCTGCTCATCTCAAAAGCCTGGGAGAGGCAGGTGTCCAAGTTGAGATAATGGCGAATCATGCGGCGGGCGGCATGGCGCTGCCAGTCCAGGACTGAGTAGTTGATGTCATCTACCAGCCGGATGGGGACCAAGGGGAACTCCTCAATGATGGGGATCCCACTTGCCAACCGTTTCAGGTCCCAGTTGGACTGCACAGCCACCAACGTGGGGCCCCGGCGCTCGTCCTGCACCAAGGAGAAAGAGACATGTCTTGGTGCATCTCCCACCTGCTGGTATCAGGTGCACCATCCCCACAGCAGGTCCTCATGGTCCTGGGACAGCACACCCCAGCATTCCCAAAGCACCCACCCACCTCCAACACCACCAGCTCTCCAGCTGAGCACAGGGATGGATGGAGAGAGATCCTGAGGTGGCCTTGCTGCTGGCACTGCCCCCGCAAGCAAAACAAGCATCCACTTCTTGACCTTGGGTCCAGCAGTTATATGCAGGTGTTCTTGGAACTGGTGCACTAGTACCTTCCACAGCACAGTCCCAAAGGTCTGACACCTTCCCCTGCTTTCATCTCACCTTGTAGCCCAAGAGCATCCTCTGGACACCTCTGTAGATGGCCTTGGGGTCGGTCTCAGTGCGCACCTCAAAGGTGTGTTTGTCTGGGGGCAACAGCTCCTTGCCCACCTTTTCCAGCAAAGTCGCACGCTCCACTGAGAACAAGGTGATGAGGTTTGGCATCTGGTTGCTGCGTACCTGAGTGCAAGAGGGACCAGGTCAGAGCTGGGGGAGAGCGACCCTGGGACGTGCAATGCCAAAACATGGCAGGGATGTGCGATGTATGGAGAAACCTCATGCTACCTGGCCCTACCAGGGAATGGTCTGGGTGGAGGGGACCTTTAAAGGTTGTCTAGTCCAACTTCCTGCCACAGACAGGGACTATATATAATCTCAGAATTGTTTAGGCTGGAAAATTCCTTTATGATCATGTCCAGCTCTTCACCCAACACTGCCAAGGCCACCACTAAACCATGTTTCCAAGTGCCACATCCTCACATCTTTTAAACCCCTCCAGTGTTGGTGACTACACCTTTGTCCTGGGCAGCTATGCTAGGGCTTGACAGCCCTTTTGGTGAAGCTTTTCCTAATATTCATCCTAAACCTCTCCTGGTGCAACCTGAGGTCAACTAGACAAGGTTGGCCCAGGCCCCATCAAACCTGGCCTAGAACACCTCCAGGGATGGGGCAGCCACAGTTTTGCAAGCAAATCTGTGCAAGGGCCTCGCCCCCCCTCAGAGTGAACAATTTTGTCCCAGTATTCCACCTAACCCTGCCCTCTGGTAGTGGGAAGCCATTCCCCCTTGTTCTGTCACTCCATCCCTTGTCCGAAGTTCTTTCCAGCTGTCTTTAGGCACTGGAAGGGACTCCGAGGTCTCCCTGGAGCCTTCTCTTCTCCTGGTTAACACTTCCAGCTCTCCCAGCCTGTCTCCAAAGCAGAAGCACTCCAGCCTCCATCATAGCATCTCTGTGGACTCCTCTGAACTTGCTTCAGCAGCTCCATGTCCTTCCTAGGTTGCAAACCCCAGGACTGGAGGCAGCTCTGCATGTGGGGTCTCACCTGAGCAAGGCATAGGGACAGAATCTCTCCCTTCCCTGCTGCCCACGTTGTGGGGATCGGTCCAGAACTTGGGGGGGTTTCTGGGCTGTCAGGGCACACAGCCTGGGCATGCCCAGTCATCAGCACACCAAATTTCCCACTCTCCACAGCCCTTCTTACCTTGTCCAGCACGAAGACGGCAGCCTTGCACTGTGAGGGGATGAAGAGGCCTAAGAGTGCCTTGCTGCCCTGGGAACTGTGGTACAGGTAGATGTGACGAATGCTTCCTGGGGGCACAGAGCACAGAGCATCAGCAGTGCCCACAGGTGCCACATGCTCCAGGAACCCCTCTCCCAGGATGCCTCACCTGGCTCCAGGTAAGGGAACTGGGCCAGTGAACGCATCTCCAGGTGCTCAATATTGAAGGCGTCACCCTCTCGTTCTGCCAGGTGCCGGACAAGCTGCCTGCTGACCATGCACACGCAGCCCAAGTGCATGAGGGCACGGAAGAGCAGTGGCACCTAGAATGAAGGGGAGAGATGTGATGGAACAACTGCTACTAAGCTCTTCTTGGGGTTTGCAGACCTAGAATAACCCAAATTAAAACCCACAGGTAGCACATATCTGAGGTCCCTCAGCATGAATTTGGTATTACCAGCCTTGCTAAAGATATAGAACAGGTATCTCAAGATCCATGTCTTCCTATCTAGGCCCAGATCCTACCATTAATGTACTTTGGAAGATGTGCGGAGCAATATTTGGGTAATCTTGCTGCTCTGCAACCTGTGGTTTGTCACGGCGAAGTAGGGGCTCAATTTGAACCTCCAGATAAGCAGCATGGTGGGAGATTCACCACAAATCCATCCTGTTTTATTAACCCTGTAGCTGTCAAATCCACTGCTGCAGGAGACTCCTGAATGGCTTGCTGAGGAACCTGGTCCCAAACTAGTGAGAAGCAATAAACACTTCTTGCCCAATTGCTCTTCCCTTGTGCTAGTTTTAGTTGTAGAGGCCCCTCACATCTCTTCAGCAAGATGCAGCATTCCCATCTAAGTTCCATCCCTAAGGGCAAACTGTTCCCTCCCTTGCATCCTTCTGTTACTCCTGCTGCATTGTTTGGGATCATGATCAGAACTGCATTGCAGATCTTTCCTTGCCTAGGTCAGTGTCCAGCTGGGTTAACAGAGGCTGGGTATCTCTGAGGATGCAAACTCCACAACCCCTTGGGCAAGGTGCTCAACAGTATTTGCAGAAGTTTTTTCTGACATTTATACAGAATTTTCATGTTTTAGGTTGTGTCCACTGCCTCCCATTCTTTCCTGGGGCATCAGAGCAGAGCCTGGCTCCTCTTCCCCACTCTTTCCATCAAGCAGATCGCCTGAGCCTCTTCTGGGCTGCACAGTCCAACTCACTCAACCTCCCCTCAGATAACAGATGCTGCCATCCCATGACTATCTAAGTTCCTTACTATCCTTAAAACTTCTCCATGCCCTTTGTTTTACTTCAGCTACTCATTTTAATGTCCTTTTAACTTCTTGATTTTTTTTTTCCTCTTCCTACTTATTAAACACTACTAGAGTGGAGAGGACTCAGGTTTTCCTGGAGGAAGGTTTATAGATATAAAGAATTTGGGTACATGCCAGTCACTTCAGACAAGTAATCTCAAGTAAGTTTTGGGTGCTGCTTACTAAACCTCAGTATGGTTTGGTGGGCAGCATTTTCAATTCCTGATGGCATATATGGTTCAACCTTTTACATCACCACAGGATTTCACAGCCTTCATGCAATCATTAAGAGTTGTGCCTTGCCTTGAGAGACCTTTTTTCAGATTTTTCAAAAGCAGAAAAATTAAGGTAAATAAAATAGTTTTCTTTAACTATGTCACACTGGAATGTTTCACACAATACACCAGTAACTTCAGTAGCAAAAGTCTCCCAAACTCTGTGGTGATCTTTTTGCCCTTGCAGGCTCCTGCACCTCAGAAAGCATTTCACAGCTAGTGGCACCTCTGCTCACAGCAAAGCTTGTTCTACTCAGGACTTTTCATCCATGATATTCTTACAGTGCATTTCAGTATCAAATTCACCCGCCTTTATGCTTTCTTTAACTCCACTCCTACAATGGTGTGGTCTATTCTGTCACTTTCATACAGGCCAGGTCTTTTCACTACAATATCTTCTTAGTTAAATTCCTGTCATCAGGTTTTGATCTGCTGGACAAACCAATATCCTCACTGGAAGCAAGCATCCCAGGTTCCCACCTTCATTTTCAGCACTGGCAAATTGAATTTTAGCCTCATTGCTTTCTACAGAATTTCATTTAAATTGCTCTTCCCAGACTTTCAAGTTATATGCTGTTCTTTTTTCCTAAAGCTTTTACAACCTGTTTCAGAGGACATGGCAGTCAGACCTGTGTATTACTCCACATATGTTGGCTTTCTCCCCAGCTTTACTCCAAATGCCCTTCTCTTTCTTGGTTCCAATACAGCAGGCTGGCTCTGGATTAGTTTAGAGAAAGCTCTCCATTTCGTTCCCCAAAGTTTCCTAATTCCAAATAAACCAAAGTCCGTTTCTTGACATACTGTAACCCATGTGCCAATAATTAGCATTTCTGTCCATATGAGCATAACTCCCATTTTCCTGGACAATGTCCAGGGTCTTGGATTTTTGGTGTCTCACCACTGGAATTCAGACTAACAAGCTACTGCTCAGCAATCCTTAAAGACTAGCACCTGGAGGAGTTACCTGTGTCTCATATACTCCCTCAATGTCCGGAGCAGAGAGGTCTGCATTGATTTCATTGATGTGCTCTTGGTACATGTCTTCAGGAACAGAGTATTCGTACAAGTTGTAAACTAAGTTTGAGCGGGGCAGGATCCTGTTTACCTGCCAAGGTAAGGAACAGGATTAATGGGACACATCCCACCACATGGCACCACTGCCAGGAGCCAGGCTAGCTCCTGGTGCTCTCTCCTAAGGAAATCAGTAGGTTATGCTCATACATGTTACAAATTCCTGTAACAGAGAACTTGATTTCCATATAGGCTGGGAGATTACCAAAGCGACTAGGGCCAGGATGGGGGATATCCATGGGGCAGGAGAATGAGGTGTTGCATGGCAGATGCTTGTAACTCCTGCTTAAGGGGAGGTGAAGTGTCTTACGCAAGTGCAAGAAGCTGTTTCCCCTTCCAGAAGGGGCAGGTCCTCACCTTCCTGTAGGCTGTTCCTTCCTGAGGCTTTGGGACACGCTGGTTGACATAGAAGACACGGGGGATGCTCAGCTTGATGGAGTGCAGGTCACTCCCTATCACCGCCCACAGCCGGAACAGCCCAGGCTGGCTGGTCTCGGCGATCTGCAGGACATGGGGCACGAGGTCAGTGTCAGCAGGAGATACAACATGCCATCAGTGCTTTCAACTACACTGCAGAGTGCTCTGGGGATCTACATGGTCAGCTGGCTAAAAACAAAGTGGGGGCTTAGAGAGTCATCACTTTCAGCTCTGGAGTCCCTGTGTCCTGCTACTGTCCCAGGGTACCATGAAGAAAACTCTGCCTCAGGCTGGCCAACCAACTCCAGGGAATGTCATCCAAGTCACTCTGAAGTCCTGGACCTGCAGCTCTGAGACCTTCTGGAGGATTAAGTGGGTGACAGGGGCTGGGCTTAGGTGGCCACATGTAACAAAGGTTTGTAAAGGCACCTGGATGACACCAGCCCACCTCTTCATTTGTACATTGTCTGCTTCCAGGCACCACTGGAATCCTGTGTTCAATGCTGGGTGCCTCAACATAGGACATGAATGTACTGAATAGAGTGAAGGGCCACAAGGAGGAATAAGGGATTGGAGCATCTTTCATATCAGGAAAGGCCGGCAGAACCGGGATTGTCCATCCCAGAGCAGATAAAGCTCAGAGGGATCTCATCCATATATATATATACCCAAAGGGAAGTGCAGAGAGGACAGAACCAAACTCTTTCCAGTGGTGCACAGTGGCAAGGACCAGATATCACAGGCACAAAGCAGAATGCAGGAGGGTCCCTCTGCAGATCAGAAACTTCTTCCTTGCAAAGGTGAACCTGGTCCAGGTTGGCTATGGAAGGTGTGCACTCTCCATCCTTGGAGATATTCCAGGATGTGGTCCTGAGACCCCAGCTCTGGGTGGCCCTGACTGAGCAGGATGTGGGACTAGAGAGACACGAAAGCTGCCCCAGCCTCTGCAGACATTTTTGCCATTCTGTAACTGCACAGTGCTGCCTGTGGGCTGAACCAGATCTACCAGCAGATCTACCCACACATCTGAGAGTTACCAAGAATGCCTCTGTAGCCACCTATTTCCATCCAGATGTGTATGAGTCTGAGGCTCTGCAGCTCCTCCTGGGCTCCCCATGGCTAACACTTAAATGGGGCAGGTCAGGGTTCCTGAACTTCATTGTTTGACCACAGAGTGTAAATGTGAGGCTTGTACCCCAGGCTGCTCTGTGGCCGGTCCCCTCCCCAGTACCTGCACAACCTGCCAGGGCAAGTCCAGGATGCTGCGCGCTGTCCGGCGCAGGTAACTGCTCAGCCCTTTGGAGAGGGCATCGCGGACCACTCCTCCACCTGCCACTGCACCACCATCCTCCAGCCGCCGCCTCTTCCGTCGCTCCTGACGCTGCCGAGCCTGCAGCTCCCACTTCTTCTGGTGGAAGCGCAGCCAAACCAGACGCTCTTCCTGAGTGGGGTAACAGCAAGCATGAAACCAGCAAAGGCTTCCCAGCCCCACAATATCACACTATACACCCTAGCCCTCCAGCCCCCAGTTCCACATCATGTTCCTGCCCCAGCTGCGAAACCACCACCTCCCTTTTCTCTGTCAGTGGTTGCTTTTCTGTCTCCTGGTTATATTTCTCCTTGTATCCCAGGGCCGTGTGAGTGCAGAGTGTTTTGGGAAACCCATAGATTGCTCCTGGAAGCACCCAAGCTGCTTGGATGAGTACAGTCCTGGGGCATCCCCTGCACAATCTGCTTCACCTACCTTGGTGGTGCCAAGGGATGGAGGTGGTCCCATGATTTCCCGCCAGGACCGGGACATCTCCAGGTCCTGGGACAGCTGCTGGCTTTCCTCTGCTGCAGAGATGCGCTTCCGCTTATTTACAATGGGAACCAGTGGCTGAGGGATCTTGACAGCCCCAAAGTCCTCTATGTCACCCACCTGTGAGCTGGGTGTCCCCTCCACAGGCCGGCTGGCAAGAACCTGAGAGAACAAAGAGAGCAGAAAGATGGGGGCTGCAACAGAAGAGCTCCACTCGCACTGCCAGCACCTTCCCCTCACTCTCTTTACCTGCTTCTTGCCTTCTGAAACAAAGAGCTCATTGATTTTTTTCTGTTTGTACACATCATTCTTCTCCAGGAGTTTCTTGTGAAGCCAGTCTGGGTGTTGGACCCGTGGCACTGGGTTCTTTACCTGCAGAGTAGCTCCAAATCACACTGAGTCCCCTGCACAAATCCTTCCTCCCCTCTGCCCCTCCCATTGTCCTGTACCTGCTGCAGGGCTGCAGGAATGGTGATGATTTTCTGGATGGTGCTGCCCAGTCTCTCAATGTAGTAGTCCCAGTCCAGGATCTGGGAAGAGGGCAGAGCTTGGGCAGTGAAGAAAGCCAAGCAGAAGAGCCCCCAGATGCAGGATCAAACATCCCAGTAGTACCCCCATCCCAGCCTCCTGCTTTGTGAGCACAGTAAGCCACTGCCCAGGTTGTGTCTCACAAAGCAAGAGCCCCTGTCCCAGATGTGGGGTCATCTGCAGGGATGCCTCACTCACCGCACGGATGTTGAAGTCCTGCAGCGTTGGGCTCTTCAGCCATTTTCGGAGGTAGTGTTTGCGCACACTGGGCTCGGCTTGGAAGATGGCAAGGGGGATGGCCCTGGGGAAGGCAGGGAATTAATGTTCTAGAACCCCACAATCTACTTTTGCAGTCTGTGAAGATCGTCCAGATTTCTCCTAAGCTCCCTGTGAGGCCACTGGGCTGTACAATGTAACCCATGGCCCTGCTCATGGACTGTGCTAGATTCAGATGATCACCTGGCCATGTATTCCAGCTCCCTCCCTTCCTGCTACATGCCCATCTCCTCTTAGTTTTTCCTACACTGTCAGAAGCCCTGGCCCCTCCAGATGGGGTTACCTCTCAGTGACCGGAGACCCTTCTGGTTTCTTGGAAATGATGAAACGACAGCTCAGCCCTGCATCCTTCACCATCTGGTCCCCCAAAAACTCTGCCAGGCGCTTGGCAGTGCTGATGGAGGTGGACTTCTGCTCCCCGTAGTCCTCCAGTTTGCGTGACATGGACCGGTTCTCTGAGATGAGCTCAAACAGCTCTGAATCAGGCATGTTGGCAGCCTGAAAGACAGGGAAAACCCCAAAGTTAGCAAGAACTAATGATCAAACTTTGCTGCTATCAGGAACAGGGAGCACCACACACAGCTAATGTATCTCCTTACAGGGAGCCCGGGAATTTCTTCTGGTGCAGCTGCCAGTAGGATCTATAGAAAAGAGGGCACGTGGGTTTCAGGCTGGCACCAGTTTGTGCCACAGTTGGGCTGTGTCAGCAAAGCTTTGTGTTGTGCATGCAAAGTTAGGCTCACCACAAATTTGTTGTAAAACAGCATCACAAAATGAAGGACTGAACTAAACATGTTTTGTCTCAAACATTCTGAGTATTGCTACAGGAAAGGTGTGATTGGAGGAGAGGGTCCCACAGAGGTGTGGCAGTGCTGTTCTAAGCCAATTCCCTGCCACACCTTAAGACTCATGCTTAGTCCTATCTCCAACACACATCCAGGAGAAGGGCCGGCCATGCATGAAAAGGAGCAAATGGGTCCCCTCTCTCTCTTTCCTTTTTCTCCTCTTTCTCTTCCACTTTCTTTGTCTCATTGTTTGCCCCAGCTCTGGACCATCCATGTGGCATGACTAAAGCAAGACCAACACAGATCTAGGGACTGGTGACCATCTTTGTTTTCTTCCCTTGCTTTGCCTGAGCAAAGCAGGGCCATCATATTCTACTTCATACTTTGTATTGAAGCCTATTGTGGGAATGGGGAGCTTGTGCGAAAGTGTGTTGTGGCTTGTTAGCTAGGATCTTTGAGTACTGTTTGTTGTGGCTAATGTGCCAGCACCTTTGTGTGCTTGCAGCTTGTTAGCCAGTACCCTTGAATACTGGTGGTCTATTGAGGCTTGCGAGCCAGTGCCTTTTGAGGAGCTTGTGGATGGAGTTGAGAACTTATTAAAGTGTTCTGTACAAAATTAAGGGCTTGTTTGCTTCTACTCTTGAAGTCTGTTGTAAAAATTGGCTTGTTGACTAATACCTTTTGAGTTTAAGCAGTGGGCTGGTTGATGGAGTTACAGCGACTGTACAATAAAACATAGGAGTTCCTGACACGTGACCAGTGTTTTTGTTCAACCTGATTAGAATTTATGATGAACATCATGCTCCCAGACCAGCAGGTCATGACAAGGACCCAGTTAAGATTCTTGTTCCCTCCCACCCCCTTGTCTCATAGAAACACAGAATCATTTGGATAGAAAAGCCCTCTAATATCACCAAGTCAAACCATTCCCCCAGCAGTGCCAAAGCCACCGCTAACCCATATACCCAAGTGTCATATCCACACAGCTTTTAAATTCCTCCAGGGACAGGGACTCCACCACTGCAGTAGGGAGCCTGTGCCAGAGCTAGACAATCCTTTTGGAGATGACGTTTTCTCTACTACTCAACCTAAACCTCCCCTGCTGCAATTTGAGGCAGTTTCCTCTAATCCTGTCACTTGTTCCCTGGGAGAAGTGCCTAACTCCCATCTGGTTCCACCCTACTGTCAGGGAGTTATAGAGTAAGAATGGCCCCCCTGCACAGCCTGGGTGATGATAGTTGAAGCAGCTGAAGCAGACCATGCTGGCCACTTCCATGGAGTACCAGCAAGCTCTGTGAGCAGAGGAGTCACAGTTAAAAGTATGACATGCTGCCTCCAAAACCCAGCCTTTTCTCCAGGCTGAGCCCCCACAGCTGCTCCTCATCAGACTTTTACTCCAGCCACTTCCCCAGCTCTTTTCCCTTCTCTGGACATGCTCCAGCCCCTCAATGTCCTTCTTGCCATGAGAGGACAAAAACTCACCCCAGGGTTCAAGGTGCCTCACCAGCATCCAGCACAGGGGTATGGTCACTGCCCTGGTCCCATTTGCCACACTATGGCTGGTACAGGCCAGGTGCCATTGCCCTTCTTTTCTACCTGGGCATGTGTTTAGTCACTGCTGATCAGCACCCCCAGATCTTTTCCTGTCAGGTGCCTTTCCAGACTCTCTGTCCCCAGCACGGAGCATTCCATGACATTGCTGTGACCCCTGTGCAGGACCTGGCACTGGACCTTGTTGAACCTCACACCACTGGCTTCAGCCCATGGATCCAGCCTGTCCAGATCCCTCTGCAGGGCTTCTGCCTTCCAGTAGAAGATCCACACTCCCACCCAGCTCACTGTCATCTGACTGAAGGTGAAAGAGGTACAGGGGATCACTGACTGTGCAAGCAAAGTCCACCCTCCCACAGTGCTCAACTAGCTCAGACGCTCCTTCCCAGGCTCTACCTCTGAGCGCAGATTTGCTGAGCAGTGCCTACCTTGCTGTAGAGCACATCCAGCCAGTAATCGGCCACCTTGGCCACAGAAGCATAGACCTCCTCCAGGGTGCTGCCTTTCAGAAAGGCTTCGAACACAGACGACTGGAATATCTTCACCAGCTGCAGTTCTCCCCGGCGTTTCACCTCAAACCCCTTCAACTCAGCCAGGGACCCGTCTTCATTGAACACAGCATACCTAAGAGACAGTGTGAATAAACCTGGCTTACACCAAGGGACATGTCCCACAGGGGGCCACTGGTGTCCCTCTTGCTAGGGTGCTTCTCTCCATCCAAGCCTTTGTGCCACCATCCAGCACATTCAAAGGAGCCACAGCAGCATCCGGATAATCTCATTTATCTATAGATTCTCTAGCAACCATTTTACTTTGGTCTGGTAAAGGACATCAGTTCTTGCCCCAGCTCATCCACACTGACTCATCAAACCAGAAGGGAAGAGACTCTAAAGACCATCCAGTCCCATGCCCCGGGCATGGGCAGGGACACTTTCCACTAGACCAGGTTGTTCCAATCCCTGTCCAGCCTGGCCTGGAACACTGTGGGCCAAACACAGCTTCTCTGGGCAACCAATGCCGGGGTCTCACCACCCTCACAGCCAAGAATTCCTTCCCAATATCTCATCTAAGCCTGCCTTCTGGCAGTTGGAAGACATTCCCCCCTTGTCCTGTCCTTCTCAGCCCTTGCCCAGAGTCCCCTTCCATCTCTCCTGGGGCCCCTTTAGGCCCTGGGAGGGGCTCTAAGGTCTCCCTGCAGCCTTCTTTTCTCCATGTGAACACTCCCCTCTCTCCCAGCCTGGCTTCAGAGCAGAGGGGCTCCAGCCCTTGGAGCAGCTCCATGGCCTCCTCTGGACTTGATCCAGCAGCGCCAGGTTTTTTTGTGCTGAGCATGCCAAACCTTGATGTACTAATGAGAGTGTGGAGTGACCTTAATTGGTGGAGGATGACCTTAACTGCATGTGAGTAAGAGTGGGAGATGAGAGCCCAAGTGGGGAAAATAAGGTATTAGGAAGAGATTTAGAAAGAAGGAAATTGTCAACTCCAGTGCTGGCAGAGGGATTGAGAGGAAACTGGATGCAGCCATGACATACCTAAGGGAGCATTCCTCCCTTTTGCCTTTTTCCTTGCATTGTTTTGCCTTTCACAGCCCTGAAAATTATCTGTATGTCTCAAAAAAACCCCAAAGCACAACTGTGGGAATGATCAGTGAGGAGAGGGGGATACTCAAACCTGCATGGCCATCCCTTCTCCCACCTGCCCACATTCCCATCAGCATAACCTTTCCTTCCTACATCGAACGTGGTGTCTGGAGCCACCTCCAGGCTGTGGTGCTCAAAGAGCGACCAGGAAATAAATGCCCTAAGATCCTTAAACTATAGGAATCCAGAGGCCCTGAAGGGAGTCCTTCAAGTACAGCCCACTCAGAGCTGAGCAACACTTTGATTCCTGCAGAAGGGTCTGAATGCCTGGAGAGGGGCACTGGCAGGGAATGGTCTGCGCTGAACCTCATCCTGTCAGGGTTTAAGTACAAAAAGTCCAGAACTGTGAGGACAGAGGGTGCTGGGGATAACAACAGAAGGTTTTGGAATCAGACCCAGGTCTGTGGGCTGCCACCCAAAATAATAATGGATGCTACTGCTCTAGCAGTCTTGGTTAGGAGATGGTCATTGAGAAATCAGTGAAGTTTAGGTACAACTATCCTATAATGTGACAGTAATGGCAGAACCAGTCCTACTTCCGGATGGAGAGGGAAGGGGAAACACATAGGAGAAGTGTTACTGGAAGTCTATGAACTCTTGAAAGATAGGAAGACTGGAACAGATGAGTTTAAACAGATTAGATTGAATACAAGCAGTATTAGAAATCATCAGAAATAAAGTCAATGTTCTCCTGCACACCTCAGAGCCAAACAGGGAGATGTCTGGTCACTAGGCTGAAGAAATGTCATTTTGCCATTATCTGCTAAAATTTACTGCCATAGTAATGGGATTCAAAGATGATCTGATGTGAGGCACTTGTCATTTAAAGCCAGTGTGTCAAATGTTTTTGGCTCTGAAGGCAAGGAACAACATGCCCCACATCCACGAAAGCAACGAGATCCTTAGCCTGTTAACTCAAGGAAAGAGAATATTTCAAACTTTGAAATCTTACCTTTTCTTCAGCTTCTTACCCTCCTCTTTGGAGGCTGGAAGGATCATGGCCAGGTATGGACCATCCACTTCAAAAAAGATGCTGTTCTCAGAGCGTGTGATGTAGGTGAGTGAGGCTGGATCCTGCAGTTCCTGGTACTGGTCATTTGTGAAGCCTTCCTGTGGCACAGCCCCAGGAGAACAGTTTCAATCCACAACTGTCTGTTCACACCAGGGGATGCCCCTGGGACGCACTCTGCTCAAAGGGACGCCTGAACAACCCTCTGGAAGCTACAGTACAATTTAGGTCTCAAAAGTTAAAACACCTGTCTTGGCTGTTGAAAAAAAAGGCTTTGGACCCTAAAAAGATATTTTCTTGTCTTACAGAGCCTGTAAGGGAGTGAGCAGAGGACAGGTTTAGACCTCGTGCTGGGCTCTTTATTAATACAGGTAAGCATGCACCTAATCTGGCCTCCTACAGAACCCCCCACCCTAAATGGGGGATATTGAGCTTTTTATCCACTCAGATGCTCTCCAGGGCCATCACCTCTGACATCTCACCCACTACATAGGGAGTGGAGATGGAAGAGGGGCTCTTCCTACTCATCAGCTCTCCATGTCCTTTCCCCAGGCTGCAGAGCTGGCCTGGACAGGTGCCAGACTCACCTTCACCAGGATGTTCAGCATGGCCCCTGGGTAAGAGATGGTCACTTTTGGCTTCTTGATATTGGTTGACTTGATGACAAAGTTCTCTGGGAAGCTGTTGGGAAGGACACACCAAATTCCATCGGTATCCAGTTCTAGAGGTCTTCTAAGGAAGGAAGGAAAGAAGGCAGGCCACTGTCAGGAGCAGAGTGCATGAGAGGTGAGGATAAGCTCTGTGTCCCCCACGAAGACAGTGGCAGCCTGTTGCATGCACTCTGTTCCCTTCTGCAAAGCAAACCCTCAAATACAACAGCAGTGTCAGGAATCTGAATGCTGATAGAATCAGAGAATCACAGAGCACCTGAGGCTGGAAGGGACCTTAAAGCTCATCTCATTCCAACAACTCCTTGTCATGGGCAGGGACATCTTCCCCTAGACCAGGTAACTCCAAGCCCTGTCCAACCTGGCCTTGAAACACTTACAGGGATGGGGCAGCTACAGCTTCTCTGGCCAACTTGTGCAGAGGATTTGTTCCCAATATTCCATCTAACCCTCTCTGGCAGTGGGAAGCCATTCTCCCTTGTCCCACCACCCCTGGCTGCTGCCCAAAATCTGTTTCCACCTTTCTTGGAATCTCTTTAAGCACTGGAAGGGACTCTGAGGTCTCCCTGGAGCCTTCTCTTCTCCAAGATGAAAACCCCCAGTTTTCTTAGCCCTTCCTCATAGGAAATGTGTTCCATCCCTCTAGAAACTCAAGTGTTTAATATGCTCCCACACCTGCCCTAGATGCAGATGGACTTTCTTCAGCTCAGCACACACTTACCCAATCTGCTCGATCAGCTCTCTGGCCTGGGTGATGATATTTGCCCCCGTGAAGCAGACAATGCCAGCCATTTCCATGGAGTACCAGCGAGCTCTGTGAGCAGAGAAGTCACAGTTAAAAGTATGATATGCTCCGTCCAAAATCCAGCTATGGAATGGCGGGATCTCCAGGAGAATAAGGGCAAGAAACACAACACTGGGCCTTGGAACATTGTTCTCCTATGAAATTCTCTACTTATGATGCTCCAGAAAGCTGAAAACCCACTTACCAGACAAGATTCCCGTCATTTAATGTGTGGTAAGAGTCTCCAGGATGAGGAGTAATGGACAGAAGCAAGAGAAGAGTGTTACAGGCAGGACCTACTCTCATCTTGGTGCTTCAGGAAGCGACTACATCACCAAGATAATCTTGGTTTCCAAGGGTCCTCTCTAGAGGATCCAGGACAGTCCAGGGGAGACTTACCCTTTCCGCATGACGTATCCATAGAAGGAGTTGAGGATGCACTTGTGGGCCAGCTGCAGGGAGTCATAGAGGATCTCCATGTTCTTGCAGCGTCTCACTTCAGAGGCATCTCCTGTCTCCACTGCTGCAGACAGCTTCTTCTTCCACACCTGCATGCCAAGGGCAGAGTCAGGACAATTCCACGTATCACTACTGGTGGCATCCAACTGGTTTCCACTCAGTCCCAGTATAGCATTGCAGCTCTACAGGAATATCTTTGCCAAAGATCAGCATCATGGGCCAAACATCCCATTTTCTTTTGCAGCACAGGAGGGGTTGTCCAGAGGCGCTTTGTCACTTGTCAGAAGAGACTTGCAGTTCCCATCATTGATTGCAATTCATACATATGCAATACCATATGTATGCAGGGAAGAACTCAATACAGTGCCTGCTGCACTCCATGATGCCTGGCTAACAGCAGAACCACCAGGGTAGGAAAAGCCTCTCTGTCAGCCCTGGGAATCATGGCAGAAGAGGCAGTTGGGAAGGACTGCAAAACAACAGGCTCTTTAATTAACTCTGCCAGATATAGATCCCCAGGGCCTTCTAGAATAGTTTGGACTGGAAGGAACCTTAAAGCTCATCTCATCCTGTCCTCTCTGACAGGCAGGAACACCTTTTACTAGACCAGGTTGCTATAAGTCCCATTCAATCCAACTGGCCTTAGACACTTTGAGGGATGGGGCAACCACAGCTTCTCTGGTCAGCCTATGCCAGCGTCTTACCTCCCTCACAGGGAATAATTTTTTCCCAATAACTAATAACCCTGCTCTCAGTGGGAAGCCAACAGAGTAATTCTTTGAGGTTTTCAGCAAGGCACAAGAGGTCTCCAGGCTTGACAAGACAATTTGACATCAGCATCTAAGCTTGGTACCTTGTGCAGCCCCTTGAACTCATATCGGCGATCCCGGAATGCTCGCACTGTGTCCACGTAGAAAGAGTTTTCTCGTTGACAGATGGTGGTGACTCGCTCCTCCACCTTGGTGACATGGATCTTCTTGTATGCCTTGCGGCAGTAATCTAGTCAAGGGAGGAGGCAGAGGGATGTTCTCAGGGATGGGTGCCCTCTACAGAGAGATGAGCAGAGTAGGGATAGGGAGGCAGCTAAGCATAAGGCATGGGTGAGTGGGGGAAAAGGCCTCCTGCAAAGGGAACAGAAGATCCAGTATGGAAAGATGCAACACCTCTTTATGGAGGTGGAGAGCAAGGGGAAAAATAAATGAATCATATGGCCCACCTACAAACCCAGCCTCTGCCCTCAGCCAGCTAGGTGGTTCTGCTGGACAGCATGCCTCCAGGTGATAGGATAATGTGACATTTCCCTTTCATTAACTGGCTTTATTTAGCAGCCTTTTAAAAAATGGAGCCATTCATATTTCAGCTCAAATCCATGGCTCTCCAAGACAAAGGGAAACACTGACACTACAAGTGCCTGGCTCCTCTCAGGAAGCACATATGAATCTGTTGGGATCCTGGAGAAGTTCTGAGACCAGCCTGCCCTCACCTCACAGCCCTAGAAGGGGTCACTACTGCTGAACACTACTCACAGCCCAGATTGCAAAACACTGCCAGAATCATGACCTCGATTCATTTTTTTACCTGCCAGGCGCTTTTTCTCATACTTGGCTTGTTCTTCCTGGGAAAGCTCGTGGAAGGCACGGGGTGGTCCATCAGGGAACAAGGGAGGGAACTTCTCCGACTCCAGCTGCTGCTGTATGCGGTGGTACTCACTGCGGCTGGCAGGCACTGCAGAAGAGGGCAGTGATCAGTCTCTCAGGGAAAAAGCAGGAATTTGGCTCCACCTCTGTGAGCTGGACTACATGGTCCTTCCTGTACTTACTGAACTCTCCTCTCCACTGCCAGGTCATCCGGCGCTGACACTTGGCACCTGGCTTGTTGAAGTCACAAGCAGCACATGTGGCCTCATTCACTATGGCTGAGGGCTGGATGCAGTAACAGACACACAGGAGTTAGGGCGGACAGGTCCCCAAATAACAACTCATGCTAGAACAGGTGCTGAGTGGCAGGAGAGCACAGGTACATCAGAGATGGTACTCAGCAAGTTCCCCTTTCCAGAGCCTTTTAGGAGCACAAGCCCCTCAAAACGGCAGCTGGGTTTTTAGGAAGAGTTCTAGCTAAAGCTGTAGCTGAGTCACTGAAGACCTGGCCATCCAGAGAAAGACAACAGAGCTGGAGAAGGGGCTGGAGCACAAGTCTGATGAGGAGCAGCCGAGGAAGCTGGGAGGTTCAGCCTGGAGAAAAGAAGCCTCAGGGAGGACATTCTTGCTCCTTTAACTCCCTGACAGGAGGGTGGAGCCAGGTGAGAGTCAAGCTCTGCTCCCAGAGAACAAGTGAGGAAACAGCCTCAAGTTGTGCCAGATGTTCAGGTTGGATATTAGGGAAAAATCATTCACTGAAAGGGTGATCAGACACTGGCACAGGCTGCCCAGAACAGCATTCTCCTGAAAGTATTTAAAAGCCATGTGGATGTGCCACTTGGGGACATGGGTTAATCATGGCTTTGGCAATGCTGGCAGAATGGTTGGACGCAATGGTCTCAGAGGGCTTTTCCAACCAAAATAGCTCTGCGATTCCACAACTCCATGGCAGCTTGACCAAACCTCACATCCAGCCTTATCTGCTTCCCCTGCCCTGTGCAGAAAAGTTCAGCCCTTTCCTTTAGTGGGATCCAGAGGGACCATCATCAAGGTCATCTGGAAGTCAGATTAGCAGAGACAAGATTGATGTTACCTACCTGCAACCTGTTGGTCAGAATGATGTTGGGGTACATGGCCCCCACATCCAGATGATAGATAAGAGGACATTCAATTCTGTTTGGAACATCCTTCAGAGAATTCAGTTTGGCCTTAATTTCATCACAAACCTGTGGTGAAATAAAGAGAAGTGAAACTAGGGCAGGAAGGAGTTAAGGAGTCAGATACTTGTTAAATTTGGTTCTTCTTCACAGGGACACTTGCCACAGGCTCTGGGGATGGATCTAAAGGACCAAATGAGCAGATCAGGGACTCCTTGATCACTGGTGCTTTAGTTTTTGGTTTGGACCTCCAGGGTAAGTTTTTCTGTAAGGATACCTGGCAAATGGAAGCAGCTGCTTCCTAAACAGGACTTGACTGAGGACCTTTTCAGTGCAAATAGGTTAATGGAGAGGTCCCCCAGTCTAGTATTGCCCTCCAAGAAACTCCAGACTTGGATTTGGAGAGGGGCAACTTGCACTTTTGTAGCTGATAAGAAGTGGGGAAACAAGAGTAACAAGACTATTTGGGGTATCTGAGGGGTCTGCCTTCTCCCCAAATTCCTTCCCAGCTCTCTCAGAGATTTGCTTCTGGTCAAACCTGCAAAGGGAAAAGCAGGAGTTGCATTCCTCAGATGGGGCAGAGACCCTGATCCCCAGGCTGGGCTGCAGGACTCAGCCAGTAGATGGGATTCTTAGTCTCTCTTTGTAGAGCATAAACCAAACCCAACCAAGCATTTTAGACCTGCAGTCCTAGTTTCCTGCCCAGCTCAGCCGTGCTGCAGGTGCTGTACCTCCTGGAAGTTGGTGACCTGATCCAACAGCAGACCCTCCTCTTCCTCAATGGCATGCTGCAAGGTCTTCTCCACATGCTGCACCAGGAAGTCAAAGGCAGCAGGATTCTACAGGGACATGGAGATGGCAATGAGACCATAAGCAACTGTCCCTGGCTGCAGGCTGGCAGCTCTCTGCCCTGCACCTCTGTCCCTGCCCGGCTTGGTGACCTCTAAGCTGTAAGGGACATGTGAGGCACTGGGGGAGGTGATGGAGATAGCAGAAAGAGGTGCTGTACCCTCAGGCAGGGTTCAAAAGAAGCTCAGTTTGGGAGAGAGAACAGGACCCCAAGCGGCAGAGGCATAACTTCCAAGAAACACTGGCTGAAAAACAAACCCAAAACCTACTTCACCAACATCCCCTACTGTCGACAAGCTCTGGATTGCTTGCTTTCCCAGTGAAGCACAGAGGGACACTTAGATATCTCCTCTCATCCCGTCCCAGCCCAGCTTCAGGTAGCAAGGGTCTCCTGGAGGTTGCCAAGCATTGGAACAGGCTGTTGAGGCCAGTGGTGAAATCACCATCCCTGGAGGTGTTCAGAAGACATGCAGATGTGGCACTTGGGGATATAGTTTAGTGGTGGCCCTGGCAATGCTGGGTTAACAGTTGGACTTGGCAACATTAAAGGACTTTTCCAACTTTACTGATTTCTGTGATTCTAGGTGCTGCCCTAGAAGAAGCCCAACAGGGATACCCTGGAGATGCCAACAGTGGAAATGCTACCCCCCCCACCATGCTGATCCACAAGGACAGGGGCTGGCTGCTGGCCACTACCATTTTGAAGCGGCAGGGAATGTCACTGCGGAAGACCCCAGATTCCAGTGCTTCCACATGGCCTCCCACATAGGTCTCAGAGTCCAGCACATGTCCATCTTCTGTAAGTTTGTTGAATTCCTGCTCCTGCTTGTTGGGGAAGATGACATTGGCATGGTAGGCCTGAACCATCAGCAGTGCCTCGCACAGTGTCCCAGATCCTTTTCTTAACACCTGCACATGAAAAAATAAATCTGGTTTCAAATTCAAAAATAGTAGATTTAGATATCAGGAGGAAGTTCTTCCCTGTGAGGGTGGTGAGGCACAGGTTCCCCAGAGAAGCTGTGGTTGCCCCATCCCTGGAAGTGTTCAAGGCTAGGTTGGACAGGGCTTGGAGCAATCTGGTCTAGTGGAAGGTGTCCCTGCCCTTAATAGGAGGGTGGACGAGATTATCTTTAAGGTCCCTTCCAACCCAAACCAGTCTGTGATTCTGCAGAAATGCTGTCCCAGCACTGGCAAGACTGGACTGTCACACAACAAGGTGGACAGCTTCAGCTGGTGACACATCTGCAACACTACTCCATCAAGCGCCTTTGGCAGTTCCACCAGGTGGGAACAGACTGACATCTTCTACATGCTTAGCACCGTCAGCTTCCTCATCATCCTCACTACAGCTGACAACAGCAATCAGGAGACCCAACTTTGCATGACCATGCCTGCAAGTGAACTTGGCTGAGCATAAGGGATCAGACATACTTTCTTGCTCTAGACCAGCACTGCCAAATCTCAGCTGTCTTCTTACAGAAACCTGTCTCCAACCCCATGGCTGTAGGAGAAAGGAGCAGCCTCTAAATCCACCCTCCCTTATTTCCTGCCACCCATGCAGAGAGTCTAGGCAGTGGGAATCATATCAGGCCCAGAGCATCATGACACTTCACCCAGCAAAGAGACTGTCATTTTTGGAAAGCACTCACCTCATCAGGTTCCATGGGAATGATGGTACACAAGGCAAAAATGAAGGGATGCACGTACTTCATATACATGTAGTAAGTAGCAACGGCATCAGACACTGAATAGGTGGCCAGGGTCTGTTAAGGAACAAGAGAACCAAATTAATCCAAATCGCATGTGACAGTGGCTCAATGACAATGATCTTTCATTGCTTCCTGCTAGACATTCTCCTATTAGCAGGAAAAAGGAAAAGGTGTATTTCTCCATAGCCTAGGTTGTAACGAATAATGTGTTTGCTTCTGACACCATCCTGCTTTAGCTCTAATCAAGCAGCAACATTTCAGCTCTGAGAAGGAACAGGGACGATGAGCTGAAGGCACAGAACCCATCCAGTTTGGGTCTCAGGAAGCTGTTACAGGGCTTAGCAGCATCTCCTGCCTGTGACACTTGGAGCACTAACTCTCTTCTGTTCCCCCAGCAGGTCTCAGTTCTTTGTGGTGTTTCTGATTTCAGTGGTGCTTTCTACTCCACACTGATGTAAATAAATACAGAGAATGCACAGTGCAATGACAGGGCCAGAACCACTTCAGGGGAATCCTGTTCCTTCTCTCTGTGAGCTCTAAGGCATTGGAAGTCAGGGGAGAAAGATTCAGTTAATTTTTCAAAATCCACTGTAACTTACAGACTCAGTCACAGTGCAGCTGCTCTAGGCTTGTTTTCCCATAGAGCACAGGGAGGGAATACCTGAGGCTCCTCCATGGCCATCCGGCACATCTCCTCAGGGTCCAGCTCCACTGGATCATAACCCAGTTTTGCTTTAGCTGCTGCTTTCAGGTTGTGACTTCCCACTGGAAGGTAACTGTCTCTCTTCACCCACCTGGACAGAATCAAGAAAATATCAGTTTGCGCAGAGAAACCAGCCTTGACCTTCAAAACAGGGTCAAGATTGTGAAGGGGACCTCAACTACCACAGAGATCTCTCACCAAGGACAGCCCAGCATGCAGGAACAGTGGTGTACAAGGCTGTCCAACTTTAGTTAGCCCAATCAGAACAACCCCCACTGTCCATCCCACCACCACTGCTCATAATTCCCATCTTCCAGCTCCCTCAGTGGCTTTAAGATAAGTATTTCACCACTGAAAAAGACCGACCTGCAAAAACTGCAAGGACATCCAGCTGTGCTCCACAGACCAGACTGCTCCAGGGTGGAAAACCCATATAAAACCCCAAAGTTCTGTCTCTCCCATGTGTCCTTTCCTCTTCCCTCTGTGTCAGGAGGTTGGTAGGTGAGGCTTTCCCCACTCCAATGGCCAGAACTTAACCCACTCCCTCTCTCTCTGTACTCCCAAATCGGCAATCAAACACCCAAGGGTGCAGGGCAAGAGCAGCCTGGGAGCCCTTCAGGGGAAGACTTGGCAGCTCCTGTGGGATGCAGCATGCCAAGGGGAAGACAACATAGAAATTGATTATCATACAGCTGAAGAAGGCAACACACAAAGCTTCCAACACACAGAACATGAGAACGTTATTCAAATACAACCGTTAGTATTTTATATGAACTAAAGAGATAAAGACACAGCTATGTGATAGAGAGGCAGCATTTGGTACCTCAGACAGTCCATGTGGATGCACTGGGATGCTTTGTACTCTCCCTGGCTATCCTTCTGAAATCCAATTTCCTGATACATATTAATTCCATAAGCTGCTGCTCTTGCTTCCACAAAGGGCCTGGGGAAAGACGCAGCATGAGGAGAAAGAGCAGAACAGCCATTTTCCTGCAACTCCAACAATGTTTCCATGACCACTTTGTTACAAACTGCCTAAAGAATTTTTCTTGCGATTTTTCTGTGTATCTGGTCACAGGGAGAATTTCCTGCAGGACAAGTAGACACATCATTCCCTGAAGTGTCCAAAGCCAGGTGGGACTTGAAACAACCCAGTCTAGTGGAAGGTGTCTCTGGTCATGGCAGCAGGGTTGGAACAAGATGATTTTTAACCCAAACGATTTTGTGGTTCAAGAGGCAAACCTGCTTGCTTGTATCCTGCATCTGGAGGCAGAGGTGTCATCCTTCTCCTCCTGCTTCCCCAGGCTCGTCTGCACACCACTTCCAATATTCTCCAGGTCTCTTTAGACCCTCTCCCTGTTCTCCCACAACTGAGCTCATACGCTGACATTCCCACACTGCCAAGAGTTTAAAAGCAGTTCAGGCAAGTGAATGGGACTCTGAAGAGTCAGAAAGTCCTGACTGCCAAGCCAATGACCACAGGATTTGGTGAGGTGCAGGACATGGGTGCTCTGCATGTGGCCACATGGCCTCCCCACGCTGTCTGAGCTATGGAAGGAGGCTGAGGATGGAACTTGACCTTGCCCTCTAGCCCAGGTGACACACTGCCAGTTTAGTCATCACCCCTGATCCTACCAGTCAAAGAAGTCTCCGTTGTATGTGACAATGATGGTGGGTTTGGTCTCCCGGATGTGTTCAAACCATCTCTGGATTAAATGAGCCTGGATGAAATAGAAAAGACATGTATTTTAATGAACTTCATCTCCTCCACAGGGAGGTGGTGGATACTATACAGTTTGTTACACTCTTCCCCTTTCCTCTGCACCTAGACCAAACCTATCTCTCTTATCCTTATTCTCAAAAAACAAAAGCACAAGCAGCCCTGCTGGACTTACCATGTTCTCCAGGGAGACAATCTGTCAGGGAATGAGCTCTCTGGCCAAGAAAAGCTCCAGGCAGGTAAAACTCTGTACAGCAGAACTGACTTACCTCATCTGGTTCATTAAAGACACAAAATGGACCCTCATACTCTGGCTTGGGAGTAAACTCAAAGTCTTCAATGTTCTCTGAGACAATCTCCCTGTTTGTGATCAGGTAGCCCTGAGGAGGTGACAAGGAGGCAGTGAGGAGGACTGGGATCACAGACAACTCAAAAATGCAATCCAAACAATGGGATGCTTTCCTCTTGAAAGCCAGAGCTTCTGTCAAGGGGGAACAACATTTCAGGAGTCATCCATTGAAGCATCATTGACTATTGAAAAAGGAGGTCATGGAGAGACAACATGGGTCACCAGTGTTGTCTGTCCCCTGCAGAGAAGCACCAACAACCTGGGCTGGGTTCCATGAAACTCAGTATCATCATCCAGACTTTACTGTACATCACCCAGACTTTAATGCCATTCCCACAGCCACACAACATACAGATGTCAGCGTGGCAAGCTTGGAGACAGCAGAATTGGAGGGGAATGTGGGCTGCTTCCTGGCTTTGCTGCCCAAGCCTGAAGGAAACAACCCTGGTATCCTTACCTGCCCATCAATCATGTAGGAGATCATCATGATCTGGTCTGTGTCTGCATCAGGAAACTTCAAAGGGAGTTTGGTTGTTTCAATATCAAAGGCAAGAACAACAGGATCCTGTTGGCAGGCCCAAATCCATTAGAAAAGATTCCAGGGCTAACTGAAAGGGTGGTTTCCATAAAACCCAGTGTTGGTCCAGTAAGTGAACACAAACATCCCCTTTAATCCTTTTAGTGCTTTATCAACCCAAAAATCACTACCCAAGCCCAGTGTTCCCCCTGCCACCATGGTTTTACAATGGCAGCAAGTCAGACACCAATGCGTTGGGGTGGACACCTCTGCACAGAGGACACCTGCCCAGTGCTCACCGGCCGCTCCACAAGGTCATCTCGGCGGGTGATTTCGGGGGGGCAGGTGTTGCCCCGGTATCGCACGTTGTACCAGTGAGCCTGTGGAGAGATGAGGGTGAGCAGCGCCTCATGGCAGGGCCACATTCCCATGTCACTCTGTCCAGCTGCTGGGGATGGAACTGTGGTAATCACAGGCAGCCCAGAAGAAAGACTCAAACTATAGCCATGCATTAATCAGGTAGTTTTTCTGTGTGCCATTAACTAAGGAGAAACCCAGAAGAACAGAACTGAGCTCTAGACATGAACTCATTGTCACCAATACTTTTGTAAAGGTGCTGGAGAGAAAAAACTTTTCTGTGCTTCAGGAGTGTGACTGGGAAAGCAAAGCTCACCACATGGATCTTCAAGTCGATGGAAAGGCGAACATGGTAGGGCACATCATACTCCCGCATATCCACGATGTTGTCCATTTGGTTGGCAATTTTTTTGGAGGCTCCTTCCTCATCTGTGCTTAGAGTGCCCCCACTCAGAGCACTGCAAGAGCAGAGGGAAGCAGCTGCCTTACCCCACGTGTCACACAGAATCACCAAGCTAGAAGAGAGCTTTAAGATCATAGAGTGCAACCCATGCCCTAACATCCCAACTAAACCATGGCAGTGAGTGCCATATCCAATCTTTTTTTAAACACAACCAGAGATGGTGACTCCACCCTCCCTGGGCAGACAATTATAGTGCTTTATCACTCTTTCAGTAAATACTTTTTCCTAACATCCAACCTAAATTTCCCTTAGCGCAGCTTAAGACTGTGTCCCCTTGTTCTGTCAGCTGTTGCCTGGAAAAAAAGAGATCAACCCTCACCTGACTACAACCACTCTTCGGGAAGTTGTAGAGAGCGATAAGGTCACCCCTGAGTCTCCTTTTCTCCAGCTCCCTCAGTCGGTCCTCACAGGGCTTGTGATCCAAGCCCCTCACCAGCGTCATTGCCCTCCTCTGGACATGCTCAAGGGTCTCAACATTCTTCCCAAACTGAAGGGCCAGAAGTGGACACAGCACTCGAGGTGTGGCCTCACCAGTACTGAGTACAGGGGAAGAATGACCTCCCTGCTCCTCCTGGCCACACTGTTTCTGATACCAGCCAGGATGCTGTTGGCCTTCTTGGCCACCACAGCACACTGCTGGCTCACGTTCAGCCAGCTGTCAACCAGTCCCCCCAGGTCCCTTTCCGCCTGGGCACTGTCCAACCACTCTGTCCCCAGTCTATAGCATTGCAGAGGGTTATTGTGGCCAAAATGCAGGACTTTGCACTTGGACTTATTAAACTTCTTCTTGGACTATGCCCATCCATCCAACCATTCCAGGTCTCTCTCACATACACCCAGCTTAGTGTCGTCTGCAAATTTACTAATGATAATACCTTCATCCATGTCATCAATAAAAATACTGAACAGAACTGGCCCCAGCACAGACCCCTGAGGGACACCACTGGTGACTGGCTGCCAGCTGGATGCAGCACTATCCCCACCACTCTCTGGGCCCAGCATCCAGCCAGCTCTTAACCCAGCAAAGAGTGTTTCTGTCCAAGCCGTGGGCTGCAGCTTTTCCAGGGAATGCTGTGAGAGACAGTGTCAAAGGCTTTGCTTAAGTCCAAACAGACAACATCCACAGCCTTTCCCACATGCACCAGGCAGGTGACTTGTTCATAAAAGGAGATCAGGTTGGTCAAACTTGACCTACCCCTCCTAAACCCGTGCTGGCTGGGTCCGATCCCCTGGCCATCCTGCAAGTTCTGTGTGATGACACTCAGTATAAACTGTTCCATAACCTTACTGGGTACTGAAGTCAAGCTAACTTGCCTATAATTTTCAGGATCCTTCTTCCTATCCTTCTTGTGAATAGGCATCAAATTGGCCAGCTTCCAGTCATCTGGAGACTCACCAGTGAGCCAGGACTGATGGTAAATGATGGAGAGTGGCTTCACAAGCTCATCTGCAGCTCCCTCATCACCTTGGGGTGGATCCCATCTGGTCCCATAGATTTATGAACATCCAAGCAGCTCAGCCGTTCTCTGACTGCCTCCTCCTGGTTAACAGGGAGACCATTCTGCACCCTGACACCATCTACCAGCCCAGGAAGACAGTTGTCCTGAGGACAAACCATCTTCCCCTAATGACCAAGGCAAAGGAGGCATTAAACACCTCCGCCTTCTCCCCATCTGCAGTCATGAAATTCCCTTCCACATCCAGAAGAGAACCAAGGTTGGTCTTACCCTTCCTTTTGCCATTAATGGATTTGTAAAAACATTTTTTATCATCCTTCACAGGGGTTGCCAAATTAAGTTCTCACTGAGCTTTGGCCTCTCTAATTTTTTTCCTACATGCCCTAGCATCCCCGTTAAATATCTCCTGAAAGACCTGACCCTCCTTCAAAAGATTTTACATCCTCTTTTTATTCCTAAGTTGCTTCAAAACTTCCTTGCCCATCCAGGCTGAACATTTGCCTTGTTGACTCATCTTTTAGTGCACAGGGACAGTCTGTTCCTGTGCCCTCAAGATCTCTGCTCTGAAGCACGCCCACCCTTCCTGGACTCCTTTGTTTTTAAGGGGTGCTTCCCAAGGAACTCTCTAAATAGGCCAAAGTCTGCCCTCCTGAAGTTCATTGTGAAAGTTTTATTGATGCTCCTCCTTATTTCACCAAATATTGAGACCTCTATAATTTCATGATCACTATGCCCCAAATGCCCTCCAACCATCACATCTCCCACCAGCCCATCTCTACTTATTTACAACATGTCTAGCACAATCCCTCCCTGGGTGCCTGTCTGCCAGAGACACCCAATGGCACTGGCACCACTGGCAGCAGGAGTCAGGGACAGGAGAGAAATAGAAAATGTCGGATTATTTCTTGATCACAACTAGAAGTAAGGTTGCCCATTGCCTCTCTGGATGCTTTCACAGGGAATGGGCAAATTATTTGACATGCAACCAGAGATACCACCATGTCCCATTCCATCAGCTCTGGGGCCTCTTGATGTGCAGCACAGAGCTGGAAGAACCACCCTTAAGACGGGTGGCACAGAGGCATAGCAAGCAAGACAACAACCCTGAGGACAGTTGGGAAACAGTCTAATTACTGAGTGGTGAGGCACTGGCACAGATTGCCCAGAGAAGCTGTGGTTGCCCCATTCCTGGAAGTGTTCAAGGCCAGGTTGGACAGGGCTTGGAGCAATCTGGTCTAGTGGAAGGTGTCCCTGCCCTTGACAGGAGGGTGGACGAGACTATTTTTAAGGTCCTTTCCAAGCACAACCAGTCTGTGATTCTGCAGAAGTGCTGTCCCAGCACTGGCAACCTGGTCTAGAGGAAGGTGTACCTGCCCATTGCAGGTGGATTGGACTAGACTACCCTTAGAAGTCTCTTCCAACCCAAACTACTTCATAGTTCTATGAATTATTAATATGAGAGACTGAGTCCCCTGTGGGGAGCTCCCACCTTGACAGCATGGTCGTGTAGACATCACTCGCCTGGTCCTGCTCCCTGTTTTTCCTCACAGCAGGAGAGATCTCCTTCCGCACCTTCACCAAGTCCTCCACTGTGTTGAAGGACAGCTTGATGTAGTTCCTCTTCAGGCCCACCAAGTGGTTTGGCTGCAAAGCAGCAGGAGAATGGCAGCTCAGAGACGGGCACCATGAGAGAGGGGGGTGGAAGGCAAACAAGACTGAGGCAGGTGGAAGGACTGGCCAAAAAAAACAGATGCTGATGGGTGGGACAGTAAAGCACCAAGGAGAGACTCTGGTGGTTGTGTCAGGAGCACAACAGCAAGAACCCAACCAGCCCCACTGCTTCTGCAGGCACTCACAAGTGAGATTTACCCATGGAAAAAGAGGAAGAATGGGTCAAGCATGAGCAGCATCTCCCTCCTGCAGTACCCTTCTTCCTCCAACCACTTCAATTCCAGAAATTAATGTCCTGAACACATTGTCTGAGACAGCCCATATGTTCAAGGAGAAGAATGTAATTACTGCTGATAAGCAATTAGCCTTAGTAAACACATTTCTGAGATGCCACAGCACCAGGAGACTTAAGTATGCTGTTTTCTCGCCCTGCTCTTCCCTTCCTACATCACTAGAGCTGTGCAAGGCCCAAGAAAATTGCACAGAGGGATACAGACCAGGTCCAAGTCCTCTTTGGGGACAGTTTCCAGCTTTGCAATCTTCCCTTGGAACTTCTTGGAGAGGAAGGAGGACACTTCCCGCTCGCAGCCCTGTCAAGAGACCATGGGGCTGAGCACTATGTCTCTGTCCTTGGGAGAAAATAATCCCAAAGCAGGCTGCCCAGGAGGTCTTGAGCTCCCAAAGATGCTGTCTCCTTCCTTGAGGAGCTCAGCCCTGCCCCTCCTCACCTTCTGGGTGGCAATGTAGAAGTAGGGCTTGTAGGGTAGGGCCACCTAGGAAGGAGCAGACAGATGATGGTGACAGGTTCCCTCCTATGGGGCACCGTACCTACCCACTTGGTCTCCCCCGGTACCCACCTTGAAGCGGCTCCCATCCTCCTGGATGAAGTAGTAGTCCACTGCACTCACTGACCGCCGGTCCTCATCCAGCACCTCCGTCTGCCCATAGGCACCAGGACTCAACAAGGTCCCTAAATAAGACTACCCCAGGACGCTACCACAGGACCCTTTCCCCCCAGGGCTTAAAAGAAGTCTCCGTGTGAGACTTCCCACCCGGTAGGACCAGGGAAACATGGGAGGCCCAGTTGGCCTCGTCCTCCGAGTGGGGCCGGGGTGTGTCTGTGGGAACCGCCTCGCTCGGCCCTACCATGGGTCTCCCCAGGGGACTTCCTCCCCCACGCTCTATGTGGGGTATCTCCGTGGGACACTCCCCCCCCCTCCACCCTGGGCTGTATCGGGGATCTCCCCATAGGATCCCGGCCCTCAGTCTACCGGCAACAACTCCGTGGGACTGGTTCGGCTGGGGTCTCTCTATGGGAAACCCCTCCCCAGGCCCCTATCGGGGGTCTGCCCACGGGACGCCCCGTGCCCCATCTGTTGCTTGCTCGCCTCCCGCCGCGCCGGCCCGTACCGGGTGCATGTTGATGAGCCAGCCCGTCCGCTCACCGGGCTCCGCGGGCCGCTCGAAGCCGAACAGCGCGTCCAGCTGGTCCGTACGCTGTGCCCGCTCCAGGCGCTTGAGTGCAGACAGCGCGGGGGCATCGTCACGGCCGGACCCGGCACCGTCCGCCTGCTCCTGGGGCCCGCCTGGCCGCCGCGCACGCCGCGCTGCCTCGGGCTCAGCACCGTCCCGCACCCCCATCCCGGCCGCACCTCAGCGGCGCCGCGGAAGAAATTTCCCGCGCTACGCCCGGTTCTCGCGAGAGCGAACCCCCTCAGCCCTCCCGGCGGCGAGCGCACCAATCAGAACGCGGCCCCGCCTCCCCCGCGGGCACATCCCACCAATGGCAGGCGGAGTTCTCGCCCCGGTGCCCGCCCCCGGCCCCTCCGCTGCGGCCCAGGTGGAGCGGCCGCCTCGCTGAGGGTTGGCCCCAGCCTGCTGTAAGGGAGGGCGGCAGAGCGCACCCAGCGGGACCCCCTGCCAGGCTGTTGGAGCCCCGGAGCCGGGTCCTGCCCGGGTCCAGGATGTCGCTGCTGCTTTGCCCGTTGTGGATTCGAGTAGCAGCAAAGCTGAGCACAGGTCCCAGAGTGAATTCTAAGTGGTATGTAACAAAAGGTTAACCACAAGTAATATTGTAACAAGATGTGCGGGTAAAACAAAGCAAGATAGCAAAGAAAAGCAAGATAGCGGGGCAAGTGAGATAACAAACGCCATCAAGAGCGAGATAACAAGTTTTAACGAAACTTGCAAACTGCTGATCAGCTAAAAACAAGTTAGACTGAAAAACAAGAAGCACCAAGGCATGCACTGGAGATAGAGGTAGAAAGTTCAAATGTGAGGATTACAGAAGCCTTCATCAAAACACCACCAGATTGACGACCACCGCACAAGGAACTGACGCATCCGCGAAAGCAACAAACTGTTGTAAAACTGACACGGCTTTATGCAAATATGAGTATGCTAATGATATGTTGTGATTGTGACGTTGCAGGGAAGGACTTTTAAAATATAACTGAAGGCTAAAGAAGATAGAGCGAGTTTTGGCGGAGAGATCCTCCTCCCTCCCAGCGCTGAACAAACAAATACCTGCTCTGTAGCCATCAGACTATAGAGTTTTATTTTCTTGCCCAGTTTTGGGCTTCAAGAGACACACAGGTCCCAGAGACATACACATGGGTGCAAACTCAGGACACCCAGGACTCACAGGCACCGGACACATAGATGACCACGTGCAAGGTGCTGCTGTCATCAGCACCTTGCACAGGACCCACATCACACCCCAGCCCCCATTCCCACACCCCTCCCCGTGTCTAGTGTACCCCTGGTTCACACGTTCAGCAATGGCAAAGCCCAGGCTGATCCTTCTGGACGGGCCAACCCCAATGGTTTTCTGGGTAGCCCATGGATTAGTATGTCCCCTTTGTATAGAAAAATTACGCTATGAAAAACCTGTGAACATAAAGGAGACAGAGTGTTGGAAATGATACAAAATTTTACCTTTTTAAATGTAACTTTAGTCAGGTTAGCTCACCTTTGTCCAGGGGAAAAGTGAATTGAGGTTTCTTTTCAAATGATTCTGTTTCACCAGATGAAAACAGATGAGTTTAACACCTGCATAGATTGAGAATACCCAGCAGACACATATACCAGCAGAGAGACAACCTTCAAAGAACAATAAAGAACATCAACCATCAACTCCAGACATTGCCCCCTGGCATGGTTAGAGACACCTGGTCCAGAAAAGACTGATAAGAGAACCAAGGAATGAGGACCAAATTAGCCTTGGTGGGGACGATATCTGTAAACAATAGGAAACCAAATACTAAGAGCTGCAGAACTTGGGACCAATGCACATTGCACCAATGAATATCTATGAGGTTTGACTGTATAAAATATGGGGAAAATGTAGTAAAATTTGTATGTCATGGAACGATTTTCTCTGCACATCTGGGTAATGTGTGGGTGAGATTATTTCTGTCACACATTCTGGCCAGAATAAAGTAATGCCTTCATTCTCTAATACTAAAAATGTTTGTTGGAGAGTTTTTTGTTTTTGCCGCAGTTTCGATGACATGTTCATCCTTTCTATTTGACCTGAATTGTGGGGGTGCCAGAGGGTGTGGAGGTCCCACTGAATTCTCAAAGCAGCCATAATCCTTTGAAGGATCCATCTGTAAAATGAGTTCCCCTGCCCAAGTTCACTGTCTTCACAATCCCATATTCCGAAATAATTTGTTAACTGATCAAATAAGTTGCTGAAGCCGCCAGACATGCCTCTGGCCACCCTGACAGCTGGCATACCACTACCAGAGAATATGTAAGACCTCTTGCCCAGGGCATCTCAAATACACCCTACATCTCTGGAAGGACATATAGCCAGGGTCACTCCCTTGCCTTGCAATCTCCTTTGTAGTGTGGCTATTAACTTTAGCCTGGCACCCCTCAATACCTTGTTTTGCTAAAACAAAAAGACCCAAAGCAGACCATCTCGAGGAAGATCTCTGCCAAGCCTAGAGAGCCCCAGTGACTTCCCCCATGGAGTTGTTTTAACATCCTGGCATCCACTGTTTACTGTCTTCTGTAAATCAATTTTCCTCTCTTCCTTCTCCCCCGCCACCTTCAATTATCTCCAACTCCTCTGGTGGGAAAGAGCACCACCGCCACCACTTCCCCCTTCCCCTGGCAACGGCTGAGTCACAGGGAGCAAAGGGAAGATCCCAGACACCTCTGGCAGAAGTGCTGCCTTCTGAACCTCTTCATTGGCCAGTTGATTACCTATTATCTCTTCTGAGTACCCTGCCTGATGTCCCCTAACATGTATTATTTCTACCTCTTTTAGTAAATTCACCACCTCCAATTGAGCTCTCATGAGTGGACTTCTTTTTTCCTNAATTATCTCCAACTCCTCTGGTGGGAAAGAGCACCACCGCCACCACTTCCCCCTTCCCCTGGCAACGGCTGAGTCACAGGGAGCAAAGGGAAGATCCCAGACACCTCTGGCAGAAGTGCTGCCTTCTGAACCTCTTCATTGGCCAGTTGATTACCTATTATCTCTTCTGAGTACCCTGCCTGATGTCCCCTAACATGTATTATTTCTACCTCTTTTAGTAAATTCACCACCTCCAATTGAGCTCTCATGAGTGGACTTCTTTTTTCCTTGCAAGTTAACAAACCTCTCTCCTCCCAGTTTTCCAAACTCAGGTACCACCCTACATGCATACTTGAATCTGTAAATATTAACTACCTTTCCTTGATACACTTTGAAGGCTTTTATTAAGGCATACAATTTTGTGGTGTCTGCTGACCACGTGCATGGTAGCTTCCTCTCTTCTTGCTCTTCCCTTCCTTTTACTATACCATATCCAGACACTTGTTTTCCTACTATTACTCTTGAAGATCCATCAATAAACACCTTTCCCCATTTGGCCAAGGGGTATTCTGTAAATCTTCCCTAGCTTGAGTCTGGAGATCTGTTACCTGGATACAGTCGTGAGTTTCCTTTAGGTCTCCTTCCTTGGGACCAGTTAAAGAGGAGGGTGGGTTAAACCCTTACCCACTTCTCAATTCTAAATCTTCCTGTTCCATTAAACAGGTTTCATACTGTAACAATCTAGTGCTGGTCATCCATTTAGAACTTTAACAATCCTGCAATCAGTTACCATCAAAGCCGTGGCTGCACAATTATGCAGACAACAGAGCCGCAGTTACCATTAATGGTAACTAGTATAACCGAACAGTGGAGCCAGCCCCTCGCCAATGGGTCAAATGTTTTAGCACTAGAATTCTTTTGGCACAGCCCTGTTTAACATGGACATACAATTCGAATTCCTTTCTTCTGAGTCTGGCTAAAGTTTTGCTCTTTCGGGTGTCCATACCACAACACTGGGGCTATGTGAGTTTAAAAAGCCACAGAATAAAAGGTCCTTAATCCAGGTCCTGCAATACCCTATTAATCTTAAAAATTGTCACAGCTCCCTTTCAGTCCTGGGCAATGGAACCTCCAATATTCCTTGCACCCCATATGAACTAACACACTGCAAGCCTTCAGTCAGAATACGCCCCAAACATTCAACCTTTCCATTAAATTTGCCCTCCCTTCAGACACTGTAAGCCCCCTCCTCCAGCCAGAAAGTTAAGCAATTTCATAGTGGCTTCCCCAACCACTTCCTCCAGTTCTCCTTGAGTCCTTCACATACTGCAATAAGCTAATTCCTAGGTATGGAGTAAATGCTTTTAATATCTTGCCCAAATATGACCAGTGCTTCATGTATCCCTGTGGAAGGACTGTCTATGTCTTTACTATTTTCCCTTTTCCCTCTTGTTCCCACGCAAAGGCAAAATTCTGTTTACTATGCTCTGCAAGTGGGCATCCCCAGAAATCATCTTTTAAATCAAGTGCTGAACAATAGCAGTGTGAGGAGGAAACCTGGTTCAAGACGGTATAAGGATCTGGGACCACAGGGTGCCTGGGTTCAATAGTCTCATTTATTATTCTTAGGTCCTGCATCATCCTATAGGTTCCATCTGATATCTTAACTGGCAGTGTCAGGCAAATTAATCCACAAACACCAGAGACTTATGTCCAAAAAGGAGAGGAGTCCTGTAACTTTATTCAAATAAAGAGGCCATGGGGCATTTCCTCCGGGGTCTCTCAAATTTTTGGAGGATGCAGCCTCCTTTTTATCCTAATTTCCTAACCACATGTCCCTCTCTCTTTCTCCATTGGCTGAGGTACTTGAGAGATATTGACTTCCTGAAATGCCTAATAGCTAAGATCCAACTCTAATGTGTTCCCCCACCCCTCCTCTTTGTCTTTTCCTTGTGTCACTCAGTGGAATTCCTTATGGAATTTATGGTTCTTCCCATTGTTTCTTCTCTCAGTATCCAGTTTTATTTATCAGCAGACCTATAGTTTGTTTGTAAAGACAAACCTCTCTCGTTCCATTCATCAATCAGTGGAATCCTTACCACTGTTTCTTTTATCTCTCAGTGCTAGTTTTATCTACCAGCAGATCCACAGTTTGCTTATACAGACAAGTCCCTCATTCCTTTCAGCAGGATAGGAGTGTGATAGGTAGGCATATATGGCTCCAAAAGACCCCCCCTTTAACAGGGACTCAATAACAGGCTGTAACCCCTTCCTTCATTCCATTGAAAGAGGGTATTGCTTTTTAGACACCACTTGTCCTAGTTGCCTCATAATAATTTGGAGAGGTTCCAGATCGAGTTTTCCATATTGCCCTGGGACTGCCAACACTTCTGGGTTCACTTTAGCATGAGCTTTATCAGCACAACAGCACTAGCCTTCCCATCACCCCTCACAACACTAACTCGCACTCCCAACTCCCCAACTCATCAAATCCCCTCCTAGCAAGCCACAATCACAACTTGGAACAAACAGAAACTCATGTTTTTCAAACCCATATCACATATCCACCAAGGTAGTGGCTAACAGCTGGCCTGGAGGCTTTGCAGTAATAATTAATCCCAAATATAACTTTATAATTGAAATATAAATAATTATATAGCTACCTTAATTACATAACTTGACTGGTCTGAGCCATTGGGGAGCAGTTCTAGGCTATTGGAGACACAGGCAGCCCTTGGCCAGTTAGTTGGGTGGCAACTAATTTAGCCAATCAGAACTAACCCTATGGACTTCAAAAGCTATGTCAGGAGAAAAGCCCTCAATAAAAGTTGGCTATTGCAGCATGAACATAGAGACTTCCGTCTCGACTGTGATGAGTGGTGACACCGACGTGATGGGCAATAGCAGGCCATAGGAATAGCAGCGGAGATGGAACCCCAGTGGGGCAAGGCAGCTGGGATGAGCTGCCAGCAGCTGGAAGAGCTGCAGAGGTCGGGACCTTGTAAATAGAAGAAGCCGCTGCGGACTCTTGTAAATAAAAGACCCTTATAGATAGAAGAAGCAGCTGGAGACGTGATGCGGACGTGATTTTCCACAGAGGAAAGAGAAATGCCTCAGAGCCATGGACTGTACACAGCCACAAGAGCCACAGCGGAGACGCCGTGGGCACCGCCCACCAGGGAACTGGCAGAGAGAGTGACAGGACCCTTGGATGTGTGGGCTAGGAGAACGGGGAAGAAGCCAAGGGTAGGGACGGCCGTTATTTGGGACCCCTATCCTTGTGGCACCGCCCTGCCGTGCTGCTGCTGGAGCTCCTCCGCCACCGCTATTAGCGGTGCCTGTATCGCACGTGGGTTCGCCCATGCTGCGATTGCCCGAGCCGCCACCATGGGCATCCTGTGCGCAACCACAGCGCCCAGGCCCGCTCACGTCGCAGCTGCCAGAGCCATCTTTTTGCTCCGCGCCCCGTATTGTTGCCCGTAGATCAAGAACACAAACTAATAGAGTGTCAGTTTATGCGGTGCTTTATTCGGGGCCCGGGGATCTGAGGACTAACGTCCCAAGTCAGAATCCCGAAGCCCCTCATTTCTAGTCCAGGTTTTATACTTTTACAATTTGGATTACGTACAAGGGTATACATTCTTCAGATACACAATAGATAATTATTTCTTTAGATAATTATTTCTTAAAGCTATAAACTTTCATGCTTGTCTTATCCCAGGATTCCTGTTTAACTAACTCCCACTATTAGACCCCAGGTGCATGCTATATTTCACCCTTATCTCTGACAACATACTCGGCTAATCCTTTTGAGGACTGGTTATCTTCTCAGCATATTCTCTAATTAATTCCCATGACCCGTCTTTCCAACCGGGCCTGTGTGACTAACCCAAGCCTTAGCCTAACTACTACTACTGCCACTGAAATATCCTAAGTTTTGTTTCTATTTGCAACAGTATCACCGTTAGTACGCTCGCCGCTCCCCTGCCAGCAGTTGAATGGGCAGCCCAGCCGCCACTTGGCATCCCCATCAACGGCTACGGCGTGCGAGTGGAACCCAGAAATCAAGCAGTGCTCAGCACCGGAATCGCTGGCGCAGAGCCGGGAGCGTCCAAACCTGGAAGTATTGGTGGGAGCCTGAAGGCACTCAGCACTGAGGGACACTGTTATGAACAAAAACTGGGCAGGAGATCAGTTCCTTTTTTACGCCTTTATTAAAAGATCAGCTCTTTGGGTAGGTAGCTCACGGGGTGCAATCCCGCTGTTGCTTCCGGATTATGCTAATTCAGGGGAGAAGAGCATTCAGTGGTGCAGTGACACATAGCAGCACTGGGTTTTTGCTCTCGCGGGAGTCCGCCTGGTGGAAGTTGTCGGAGCTCCTGGAAATTTCCCGACCTGGTTCTCATGAGGTTCGTGTGGTTACAGTGACCTTATTACAGTTAATGACAGAACAGTTTTACCCCTTCCTCTGTGCTATATATCATTAGTTTCCCCAAACACCCTATTGTTTTTGATTTTTGGGACATTTTTCCTCCCTAGACCCCACCCAGGGTCCCCGGTGCCCGTCATTTACATACCCGCGCCCGGCAGAGGATTGCGAAATCAGAGCTCCTGATTTCGCAATCGAAGCCGCCGCCGCGAATGTAGCCTTTGTTTTGTGCCGGGCACTTAATTCGCCGCTGGCAGCACTTCTGGGTTTTTGTATCGCTGTGCGCACCGCCCGCGCCGCTCGTCGATCACCCGTGCCGCTGCTCTGTTGCTGTCCGCAGTCGTCCCGATCTCCACTTGGTCTGAGCTATGCCGCTGCTTCGTTCTTTGCTCTTGCGCCGCTCCGGCACCTCGCGGCTGTTCTACCACGCCGTGCGCCGAGCAGCGCCATGCGGCCCCAGCCACAGCTCCTAAAGCTTTAGCCAATAGGTTTGCCTCTTCCCTACTAGGGCGCTCTGCTATCTTCTTTAAATATCGTGTAGGTTTGGATTTTTTTGGTGTTTTTCCCTTTCCCGATACTACCCATTGTTCTTTGCGTCCTTCATTGACATGGCTGCGCCTAGCTAATGATTTCGCAATAGCCCTGCGTAGGTGTTGTATATTTCGCAATACTGCCGGTCTCTGCCACGCTGGGTCGCACACTTCTGCCCTGGCTCGACCCGGCCGCTGCTGTTTCCCGCCGCTCCAACCCCCGTGTCGGGCCAGCGCCGCCGCTCCCGCTACGCTGGGTTCGCGCCGTCGTTCCTCCGCCTGGCTGTGATGCGCCGGCACCACACTGCCCGGTCCTGGACGTTCTCCTGCCCGCTTCTCGCTGCAGCTGTCTCCCACCACGCCGGGCGGCTCGGCCCGCCTCCCCGCCGCCGCCTGTCCTCCGCCGGCGGCC
>VXBU01013105.1:288193-306354 GCA_013400315.1 Bombycilla garrulus | reverse complement strand
CCACAGCAAAGCTGTTTCTGAAGCTGCCGGACGAGCGGGCACCGTGCAGGAGCCCCGTGCAGGAGCCGGGACCACCCGTTCCCAGCCCTGCACCCCCTCCCCAGCTCCGTACCCCGTTTTCCAGCTCCCGCACCCCATCTCAGTTACTGCACCCCTTTCCTCAGTCCCAAAATGCCTTCCCCAGCTCCTGCACCCCCTCCCCAGCCCGGTCCCCCCGTTCCCAGCCCGGTCTCCCCCGAGGAGAGGCCACAGCTGCTGGCTCCAAGCTCCGGTTGCTGCCGAGCAGCCCCAGCCCCAGAAGCAGCAGAATTTCCCCCAAAAGGAGAAGGGGCAGCGGGGAAGGAGCAGGCTATGGCGGGGTGGGGGGCTCAGGCTCCTGTTTCCCTGGTGTTGCAGCAGTTCCTCAGCGCACGGAGGGGATGGATGAAACCCGTCAGGGAGAAGGGAATGTGGGAGCACCCCCTGCTCCGGTGGGGCTCCCGGTGCTGCTTTCCATGGGGATCTCCTGAGCTGGGAGATGCCCCGGCAGGCTCCAGAGCTGCAGCCCTCATCGGGCAGGGGGCTGTCAATCCCACAGCCCTTAAGACGCGATGGAGAAGGGGGAAAACACCAGGCCCTGCAAGGCCGGCTGCCCCCTCAGCACCATCCACCCCACCCTGCTCTGCTCCTTCAGGAAAAAGAGAATAATCACAACAAAAAAACAATTCCACCGTTAATTCCAAACCCCCGGGACTTCAGCCCAGGAAGGGAGCCAACCTCCACCAGGAAAACCGTGCGGGGGGAGATAACAAATAAAAGAGACGAGTGTTTATTAAAATCTTCCCTCTGCGTCCTTTCCGCGGTGCCGCTCACGCCGTTCCCGGCGGCACCTCCGAGTCCTCCCCGCGGCTCCCGGCACGCCGCAAAGCGCCGGCCCGGCCCCGGCACGGCAGCAGCGGCACGTAGGGCTCCTCCGCGGGGCCGCCGCCGAGCTGCTCCTCCTCGACGTACCTGCTGTCCCCGGGCTCGCCGGGATGCACGTCCACGGCCACCAGCGCCGCCTCCGCGCCGGGCGAGCCGGGCTCCGACGCCTCCCCGGCCTCCAGGTCCGAGTCCGCTTGCGGGAAGCCGGAATCCTGCGTGGAGTCCGGGCTCCGCTCGGGAAGGCCGGTGTTGATGTAGATGGCGTCCCCGCGTGCCGTGGCGCTGGGCAGGTTTTCCAGCAGCTTCTCCAGCTGGACTTTGAGCTGGGAGAAGGTGGGGCGGGTGGCGGGGTCGGCTCTCCAGCACTCGGACATTATTTCGTACCTGGAAATCGGGGGAGGAGCGTGGGTGACGGGGGATCCCGGCATCCCTGAACGGTTTGGTTTGGAAGGGACACCTCCCACCATCCCAGCTTGCTCCGAGCTGTCCTTGAACACCTCCAGGGATGGAGCAGCCGCAGCTTCTCCGGGCAGCCTGCACCTCTCTGGATTAGGGGAGGTATGGGGGCTAATTCCCAGCTCCCCTCCAAGCTGGCCAAGCCTTGAAATTCCCATTCAGTCAAAATGAAAACAACTCCCTGTGCTCAGGCAGTTTCCCAAGGGCTGCTGTTGGAAGTGTGAGGATTCTCTTCCAGGGCAGAGCTGGGATCCATTCCCTGGGAACCTCCCAGCCGTGTGTGTGGGATGCCCCGTCCTCCCCTTGGCAGGTGCCTGCTCCCAGGCTGGATGTCAGGGAGCCCTGGAAGCTCCCAGCACGTCCCTGCCAGCCTCTCTGCCCTCCAGCAGGCTGGATTCTTGGAGGTTCCTGCACTGCTTCCTTCAGCAACAGCCAGCAGAGAGAGGGAGGAGCTTTTTAGGAAATGTACAACTCTGTTTATCCGGTTGGGATTCAAAGCTCCCAGCCGTGGAGGGGGGTTTAAACATTTTCAGCTCTAATGGCACCGGAGAAAATCTCAGGAAAGAAGCCTGGGAGAAAGGCCTTTGCTGAGCTGCTCAGAAACCCAAAGGTTTGTGTGTTCTGCATTTCCCCTTTCCAGGGGGACACAGATTTATGGATTTGAGGCAAGGAAGGGCCCTAGAGGGAGTTCTGTGGGACAAAGAGGAGCATCACCAGCCAGGACCTTTTGGCCAAAACAAATCCAAAAATAAAGAAATAAAACACTAAAAAGTCCCATCACTGACTGGTGACCCTGTCAGCCCTACAAACCCTCAGGATATCCATTGGGGTTTTTGCTGACAGGTGCTCTGCTCCAAGATCCGGCTCTCCTTAGGCACATCGTGCAAACATTAAGAGGTTTTTTCCCTGGAAAATCCACTGGAAAATCCCAGGACTCACAGCTCATCCAGGCAATCCTCGGGCTTCTTCAGGCGCTGCCCGTGGAAGAGGTACTCGTAGATCTCGTGGTTCTGCACCCCTGGGTAGGGCGTCATGCCGCGCGTGGCGATCTCCCACATGGTGACGCCAAATGCCCACTGCCGGCACAAAGGGAAAGGCCGAGGCTGAAGGGACACTTCCAGGAAGAATGAATGAACCTTTTCATGGGGAAAGGTCACCGCCTGCCATCCGAGGGACAGCGCTGCGGTGCTCCCAAAACCGGCCACGACCGGGACGGGGGCGAGGGGCCCGCTCCGGCAGCGGGAGGGCTTCAGGGAGCGGCAGCAGCAGCAGCACGGCATGGCTCAGCCCAGGGGACCGTCCCTCCAGGCTGACAGGGCACCTACCACGTCGCTCTTGGTGGTGTAGACACGGTCAGCCAGGCTCTCGAGGGCGATCCACTTGACCGGCATCTTGGCGATGCGGCCCTGGCGGTAGTAATCCCCGCTGTAGATTTTCTTGGAGAGCCCGAAGTCTGCCACGCACACCGTCATGTCGTCCCGCAGCCTGGGGGGCACACGGAGCCGGCACAGCCTCGTCAGCCCCGGGGCACATCCTGAGCCACCAGCCCCAGGCGTCTCAGACCTTACTGAAGGAGCTGTGCCCTAAATCTGCACCCCGAGGAAAACACTCACATGCAGTTCCGAGCTGCCAGGTCCCTGTGGAGGAAGTTCCGGCTGCTCAGGTATTCCATGCCCAGGGCGATGTCCACCATGAACTTCACCAGGGTCTGCAGGGGCACAACACTGGAAAGGACGGTTTGGGTTTGGGTTTGGGTTACACAGCGTTGATCCAAAAGGCTTCCCCATCCACAGCTGCCATCCCAGGGGATGAACCCACGGCAGCAGACGAGCTCTCATCCCTCAGACCGTGCCATTCCTTGACCCAGGAGCCTGCAGGAGCTGCAGAGGGGCGTTCCCTGCCTGTCGCCCTGATTTTTGTAAGACTTTCTAAGCCTTCTGATATTTATATATTTGTGAAGAACTTTCTCACACACTTTCTGTAAACTCCTCAGTGTTTTTGCATTCCTTCATAGAGGAGGAGAAAAACTGATGGACTGTTTGTCTGTCCAATGTCTTTGGAGAGGTGGCACTGCCACCGTCCAATCCACTGTCACTTTTGGAAAACTATAAATACTGGAGTCAGAAAAAATAAACGCTCTTCTCCTCTCTCCTGATCACCTGAGCTGCGGTGTGTGTCGGTGTTCTTTCGTGTCCTATAGCGACACCTGCCCACCTCCATCCCACCCCGCTCCTCTGCTCCCGGCGCTCCCTACCTGTGGGGCCATTTCCAGCCGGGAGCGGAGCAGGAAGCTGTGCAGGTCTCCGTATTTCATGAAGGGCAGGATCACCATGGGCTTGGGCACCTGCAGGGAGCTCAGCTCGATGCACACCCCTGGGAAACACGGACAACTCACACAGTGCCCCGGGAAGAGGCATCCAGGCCCACCCAAATGCCCGCTGCAGGGAGGGAAGGGACAGCCCATACCGAGGAGCTTGATGACGTTGGGATGGTCAAAGTCCTTCATGCACGCTGCTTCGCTGAGGAACTCCTCGATCTCCCTTTGGGAAAAGTTATCCACTGGGAAGCAGAGAGAAAAAAAGAGCTTTAAAACCCCCAAAGGGTGCCGGGATGCCGTTCCTGAGAGAGGTGCTGGGAATGTTGGCATCCAGCGGGACAAACATCAAGTCCTGTGGGGCGCAGAGACAACTTACACTTCATGGTTTTCACAGCCACCTTCTGAGGGGGCCCGTCGGGCTGGCTGAGCCGTCCCTCCATCACGGATCCGAACTCCCCTGCGCCACAGGAAGGAAGGAATCCCTTCACCCAAAGCTTTCGGGACATCACCACATCCCCGCGGTCTGGGATGCTCCGAGACCCTCAGCAGTGACGGGAGGAGGACAGGCTGGGCTCGTGGAAGGTTCCCGGCCCGTGGCAGGAGGGTGGAATGAGATGAGTTTCACTCACCCTCTCCCAGGACCTTCCCCAGGCTCAGGGCGTTTCTGTCCATGACAACATCCTGCAGCTTCTGCTGGAGCTCCCTGCTGACACCCAGGCTTCCCACTGCAGGACAGGGGGACAGGAGCTCAGCACCTGCCCCCTGCTGCCACGTTCCCCCTGCAGCTCCTTCCAGAGGGACAGAAAGCCGTCCTTACGGGTCAGTTCCACGGCTCTCCGGCAGTAGGACTTCTTGGCCGTGTAGTTCACTGCCAGCTCCGAGTGGTTCCTGCTGAAAGCATTCCTGGGGGAACACAAACGCATCTGCTGCGGCTGCCTCCCGGCGAAGGAGCCAGCAGGGCAGGGCATCTGCAGGAAAAGGGGAAATGCACGTTCCATTTCCTTTCTCCCGGATCAGCACCATCGCCTGCGGCGTCTGAGCAAAACAACACCCCACAAACAGCCCTGAGCCACCGAGGAGTGAGTCACGGGGCTTCTGGGGAGGAAATAGGATACTCATTTCCTCCTCAAGGAGCAGGAAAGCTGCTGGAGCCCTGCAGCTTTGGGGAACAAAACCAGGGCAGGATGCCGCAGAGCTGGGAAAGCAGGGAAAGAGTGACACCGAGCAGTTAGGAGAGGGATCCTTACTGGGTACCGGTTTCCACCCTGGGAGCACGGGGCAGCCGAACAGCACTTGGCAAGTCACGAGGATGAGTGAGGGGTGCTGGGTCATTGCAGGAGAAAACAGCCCATTGTCTGCGTTTCTAAACAATGCTGGGCCATTGAACCCGGGCGTGGGATGGGGCGGGAGGGTTTCTCCAGGACACGGGATGTTATGGAATCACAGAACCGTGGAGTTGAAAGGAACACACAGGGATCATCCAGGGCAGCTCCTGGCCCTGCACAGACCCCAACAATCCCAGCCTGTGCATCCCTGAGAGCGGTGCCCAAACCCTCCTGCGGCTTTGGCAGCCTCAGGGCCGCGCCCATTCACTGAAGGGGGAAGGATCTTTGCCCAAAACCCAGCCTAACCTCCCCTGAACAAGCTGTTCCCTCGGGCCCAGGTCACCCTCTGGTGACAGTGACATCCTCTGCTCTCCCATTTCCGTGCCAAAACACCTCCCCCACCAAGTTGCACAAGTTCACTTCCCTTTAAAATATAGGAATAGTGAGCAAAAGGTGAACTGCTGAGCTCAGGAAGGGAGGGGGAAGGACAAACCCACTGAGTGCCTCACCACGGGCGTAAGAAATGTCATTTGTGGTAACAACACCAGCCCTGGGGACACAATCCTTGTCCCCAAATCCAGCACGGGGCTGCTGGCCACCCACCCCTTGGGAGCAGCCCTGTTTTCCACCCCCTTACCCGAATTTTGTCTCCACACATCGTTTCTGGATGACCACGGTCAGGCAGAGGATGACCCCGACGGCAATCGTCCCGCAGATGAATCCCAGGGCTACCACAAAGGAGTCGGCATTCCCAGAGGCTGGAGTCGAAGAGGGGGCTGAGGTTATTAATCCTAAGAAAATAAAATATCCTGTTAATGGAGCCGGTGAAAGAGTCAGCCTGCAGCACCCGGGGCTTGGGGCAGGAATTCCCAGGGGTGTCCAGCAGAGCCCGAAGGCTTACACGGGAAAAAAGGGAATGAGGAGTGAGGCTTTCCTGATCCCAAATCAGGGAAAAAGGGAATGAGGAGCAAGGCTTTCCTGCTCCAAATCAGGGAAAAAGGGGAAAAATGGAACAAGGAGCAAGGCTTTCCTGATCCCAAATCAGGAAAAAAAGGGAATGAGGAGCAAGGCTTTCCTGCTCCAAATCAGGGAAAAAGGGGAAAAATGGAACAAGGAGCAAGGCTTTCCTGATCCCAAATCAGGGAAAAAGGGAATGAGGAGCGAGGCTTTCCTGCTCCCAAATCAGGGAAAAAGGGAATGAGGAGCAAGGCTTTCCTGATCCCAAATCAGGATCCAGAAAAAAGGGAATGAGGAGCGAGGCTTTCCCGATCCCAAATCAGGAAAAAAGGGGAAAAAGGGAATGAGGAGCAAGGCTTTCCTGATCACAAATCAGGATCCAGAAAAAAAGGGAATGAGGAGTGAGGCTTTCCTGCTCCCAAATCAGGAAAAAAGGGGAAAAAGGGAATGAGGAGCGAGGCTTTCCCGATCCCAAATCAGCACATGGGAGGAAAAAAGGGAATGAGGAGCGAGGTTTTCCTGCTCCCAAATCAGGATCCAGAAAAAAGGGAATGAGGAGCGAGGCTTTCCTGCTCCCAAATCAGGACCCTTGGCTGGCAGGGAAAGCACCCGAAGGAGGATGGAATGATGGAAAGCATTCCCAGCTCCAGCCCTGCCCCTCCTCACCACTGGCAGGGATGAAGATGTCCACGGGGACGCTGAAAGGTCCCACTCCCCCGTTGGTGACAGCGGCCACGCGCACGGAGCAGGTGGCGTTGGTGGCCAGCACGGGCAGCACGGCCACGCTGCCGTTCAGCCGCGCCTCGTCCAGCGCGATCTGCTGCGGAGAGGAAGGGAAGAAAATCCCGGGCTGGGGAAGGCAGGGAAACCTGGGGACTGACCGAGAATTGTCCCCTTGGCCACCCTGCGAGCTGCTCTGCTTTCCCAGCCCGGAGGAAGTGCAGCACCCGGCTGTTTCGGGAGAAGAATGGCCCTGTGTGCACGGGCCGGATGGGGTCGGGAGCGGAGCACAGCGGCGCTCCTCGCCCTCTCTGCTCCACAACAGCAGCGGCCAGAGCCAGGAAAGAGGCAGGGAAGGATCTGGAAAGGAAGGGAAAGGCTCTGGTGCATGGATTGTGACCCTCAGCCGTCGTTGTGGCCACTTTGGAGCCCAGCGAGCCCCAGCACCCACGGATCCGTGTGATCCTGGCAGGATAGTGCAAGTGCTCTGGAAGTAGATCCTAGGGCAGCTATTTTCTGCCTTCTGTGGTTTTTGTGTCCAGCTAGTTATATTCCAACTTTTTATGTGTTCCTTGGCTGGTACCATGGCAGGAGGCAGCGTGGCTTGGTAAAAACACAGGAGCCTTTCCCTGCAAATTCCATCCTTTCCTGGTCGTTTCCAGCTGAGAAAGTGCTGCTGCTGCTGCTCCCTGCTGATCCCCAACTGCAAAACGGCTGCCCAGCTGCAGCCAAAACATCTGGCAGGCTGCTGGGCCTGGCTCCTTCCTGAACATCCCCAAAAAAAGGTGAGGGGAGCAGTGGAGAGGGAATGGAGCTGAGGGGATCAATGGAGAGGGAATGGAGCTGAGGGGATCAGGGCAGAGGGAATGGAGCTGAGGGGATCAATGGAGAGGGAATGGAGCTGAGGGGATCAGAGGATGAGGGAATGGAGCTGAGGGGATCAGGAGAGAGGGAATGGAACTGAGGGGATCAATGCAGAGGGAATGGAGCTGAGGGGATCAGGGCAGAGGGAATGGAGCTGAGGGGATCAGGGCAGAGGGAATGGAGCTGAGGGGATCAATGGAGAGGGAATGGAGCTGAGGGGATCAGAGGATGAGGGAATGGAGCTGAGGGGATCAGGAGAGAGGGAATGGAACTGAGGGGATCAATGCAGAGGGAATGGAGCTGAGGGGATCAGGGAAGAGGGAATGGAGCTGAGGGGATCAGGAGATGAGGGAATGGAGCTGAGGGGATCAGTGCAGATGGAATTTAGCTGAGGGGAGCAGTGGACAAGGAAAGGAAATCAGAGCTCCTGAGAAGGAATCAGTTCCTGTTCCCTGTCCCAAAAAAGCCACCGAGACAGATGTGAAACACCCAGGCCCTGGGAATGTGTGGGCACCTACTGGCAGTGACAGGAGCTGGGACCTGCTGTCACCTCTGCCTTCCTCCTCCTCGTATCCACACGGGATCCTTTCTCTACCCCCAGCCTAAAACTGGGATCCCTCCCTGTCCTAAAGGGCTCTGCTGTGTCATCTGAGGACAGAGCCAGAGTGTGAGCACAAAGCAGGGCTGACCTGCCAGATTTATTTGGATTTTATGAGTTTTGTGGTAGTTGAGGAATTTCTTCCCGTCCCAACTCCGCCAGCCTTGGCTCCAGCAAGCACTGCTGGTTAAGGAGGAAAATAAACCAACTTTTTGGGAATTTTCTGGTTGTGGAGAGGCCTGCAGGTGGCCCTGTGACACCGAAATCCAGCTCCTTCCTGACTTTATCCTGCAAAACCTGGTGGTTATTTTGGGGCAATCCTGATTTAGCCTGTGCAGGGCCACAACTCAGGGACTTTATTTCACAGAATCATTTAGGTTGGAAAAGACCTCTGAGATTATTCAGTCCGGCCTCAGAAGGAGCTTTTTTTGAGGAGTCAGAACTCCAGTCTCGTGCCTCAGACTCATGGAAAAAATGAGAACTGGAAAAAAATTTCACTCCATAAGCTGGAAAAAATGGACAAAAATTAACAAAAAAACAACAACAACAACAATAAATCTCCCAGGGCTTAAAGGGCAAGGCCTGGGTTTGGGCTATTGCTGGAGAGAGACAGCTCCTGTCAGCACTTTTTTTCCGAGTCACAAGACCATGATTTTGTTTCCCTGCCTTCATTCAGGCTGGTTCTATACAGAGGAGCAAAAGGAGAACAGAAAATGCAGCATCCAACAAAAAAAAATGGGCATGAGTCACCGTTTCCAGCCAGGGTCACTCCACCAGCCTGGCACAGAGGAACCCAAAGCACAGCTGGATCCATTCCTGCTGCAATCCACGGGCTCTGCGTGGCCCAGAGCCCGGGCCAACCTTGCCCGAGCAAATTCCTGCAAACTCCTTCCCGAATCCTAGAAAAGGCAAGCAGGCTGTGCCAGGTGATTTCATGCACTCACGGACAGGCCTTTGGGCCAAAGAGTTCCTCGAGCTCTGAGGTTCCGTGCTGAGGGTTAAGGCAGGGATAAATCCCCTCTGAGGAAGGAACAGCCCAAAATCCGGGGGATGCAAGGCCGGGAGAGGTTTGAATCCCACATGAAAGCCCAAGACAGCAAAGAAACGAGCTCCAAAACAACCCGTGGAATCACCAAAGCCCAGCTGGACGTCTCCGCTGGGAATTTTCCCAGGATTCAGCCATTCTCTCCCGTTTCCTGGTGACTCACCACGCCCTCGGAGTTGTGCCACCTGTACCAGAGGTGGTAGCCCTGGAGCTGCCCGTGGATCCTGGCCAGGGCTGGCTTCCCCCAGCGGACCTGCAGCGAGGAGTCGTTGAAGGACACGGTGACGTTCCGCGGCGGCGTGCTCGGAGCTGCGGGGAGCGGGGGGAACGAGGTGAGGGAATCTGGGAGAGCAGAGGGGTGGGGATCTGCTGGAAAACCAGCGGGAGCTCAACCAGAAAGCCCACGCAGAGCAGGGAAGTCTCCTTTCCCACCCTGGGGGCAAGCGGGAGTGCGGAGCTGCCCCTCACGCGGAGGGATTGAGGCGGGGAAAGCCTTCCCAGCCCTCAGTGCCCGTTTCCTACCTCCCTCCGTGGTGCTGGCCTTTATCCAGGGGCTGAACGCCGACCAGCCGACCTCGTTCCTGCAGGAAACGCGGATGCTGTACTCCTCCATGGGCTGCAGCTGCTGGATGTGATACACGTGCGGAGGCACCGAGGTGAGGAAGGGCTCCAGGGAGACGTTGCCTCTCGGAACGACTTCCTCAACCTTTAATCGGGAAAAATCAGGGATTAGTCAGCAGCAACCTGCAGGGAGAGGCGTTGGAAAACAGGATTTGAAGGCTGCAGGGAAAAGCTCCTGCAGGGAAAGATGGTGGCAGGACATTCACAGGGCACAGGGCTCCAGTACGTGTGGAGCTGGGAACATTCCAGGGATGTTGGGGAGGAGGGAGGGATGATTCGCTGTTTCTTGTGGCACGGAGCAAAAGGAGCCCCAAATAAAATAACCAGGCAGCACATCCCAAATAAACAAAATAAAGCTCTTTTTTTTTGTGCAGCACGTCGTTGGAAAATAGGATTTATCTCCGTGGGATGTCATGGGGTTAATCCCAGTCCTCGTCACATTTAGCAGCGTGGATGGATTCAACATCCCGAAAACAAATCCTGCTTGTGGCAGAAAGACAAATTCATGGATGTGGAGCCCCCGTGGAGCTGCCCAGGGAGGCACTGCAGCTTTCTAGGAAACATCTCCACCTGGACTGGCACTGGGGAGGGAAGAGGGAAGAGCAAGGACAACCCAAGCCATGTGCACAGGGCCCTGCACTCCTCTGAAAAGCCTCCACCCACGGTTTTGGGATGGCAGGACACCTATCCTTGTGCTCAACCCAGAGCTGGCCTCAGCATCTGTCTCACAGCCCAAATAGAAAAGAACAGCCTTCAACCTCAGGTTTTCATGGAGAAACTCCCAGAAATGCTCCAAGTGGATGTCTGGAAGGCTCTGCAAGCTTGGGGCTGCTGCAGCCGCGCACTTGTCCTGGTCACACACTCCCCAGCCAAGCAGCGTTCCCAAAGTCGGGGTTTGAGGGCGGGTTTCCCTCAGCTCCCCACTCCTTACAAATACTGGGAGGGAACTCAGTGATTCCCTGTCTCCTGGGAAAGTCAGGGAATGCCACCTCCATCCCCAAGCTGTCACAAGAAGCGCTGAGGGCGGCGAGCAGCGACCAGAGGAACACACACAGCGCTTCCAGGACCTGACATCCCGAGCATCCAGCCTGACCCTCGACTGCCTTCTGAGAACAATCCATGGAATCCGTGGATTTTGGAGGGAAATGAGGGTGTTTGCAAGCCGCAGCAGTTGGAACTGGCAGGTGGGCCAGCTGCAGCCCTCGGGAATGAGTCACAGCGCGGTGGGCGCGGGGATTATCCGAGGGGACAGCAGCGAAAGGGCTGAGTCACCGCTGTGTTTTTGCCAGCAGCCCTCTCCTGTTTTCCACTTCCAAAGGCCATTTCCTACGGGCACACCAGGAACGTGAAGTCATAGGAAATTCCTTGGCTCTCCACCCCGAGCTCCGGCTGCAAGGCAGCGACGGCGGCAGGACACGCTGCTAATATTAGCCCTGGTACCTTTGTTCCCCGAAATTCCTTTCACTTTTACCTGCCTTCAAAGCTCGCCTCTCTCCACGTGTTTATCCCAGCCGGAGTGGAGGTTCTCCAGGATGGAAATGACGCCCATGAGGCAGCCAGATGGGCTTGGACTGGGGGAGCCAGCAATTGCAGCAGGTGGGAAACGCCTGCAGGCTCTACCCATGTATCACCCTGATTTTTGCAAGACTTTCTAAGCCTTCTGATATTTACATATTTGTAAAGAACTTTCTCACACACTTTCTGTAAACACCTCAGTGTTTTTTGCATTCCTCCATAGAGGAGGAGAAAAATTGATGGACTGTTTGTCTGTCCAGTGTCTTTGGAGAGGTGACACTGCCACCGTCCAATCCACTGTCACTTTTGGAAAAATATAAATACTGGAGTCAGAAAAAATAATCCCTCTTCTTCTTTCTCCTGATCACCTGAGCTGCGGTGTGTGTCTGTTCTTTCGTGTCCTATAGCGACACCCGTGGAGCTGTCCAGGACTCAGGGAACCCCTCTGCTCCTTCCAGCAGTGGGGAGCTGAGGGAAACGTGCGCCTCCAAATCCCAGCTTTGGGAATGCTGCTTGCTTGGGAAGGGTTTGGCCAGGCCCGTAAAACACAGGACAAGCTGACTGGGTTACCCAATGGAAAGGGGCTCCAAGAGAGCTGGAGAGGAACTCAGCTTGAGGGCATGGAGTGACAGGACAAGGGGGAGTGACTTCCTGCTGCCAGAGGAGAGTGGGATTTTGGGAATAAAACATTCCCTGTGAGGCCGTGGCACAAGCTGCCCTGAGAGGCTGGGCTGCGCCATGCCTGGCCAGGCTGGAGCAACACCTGTGATAGCAGAAGGTATTGGAAGGGAGATGGAACTGGGTGATCTTCGAGGTCCTTCCAACCCAAACCGTTCCAGGATTCCCCGAAACCTGCGCAGCTCACGCCAAACGCCACCGACTCCCACCTGCCTCGGGGCATCCGTGTGGGGGAGACACAGGGATGTGGGAATTCTGGGTGCCTACCTGGACACTGCAGCTGTTCAAGGCAGAGAAGGCGTCAAAGCCCGGCACCCAGGATATGCCGATCCCGTGGGCTGTCCTGTTGAGGACCTGCACGCTGACGGGGGCCGATGGAATTCCTGCAGGGAGAAGCCGAGGGAGCCTCAACACAAACCTGGCCTGGTGGCTTTTCCCTGGAGCTCCCAGGGCTCCGTGTGTGACCCCACATCTGAATGCTGCGGATGTGCCGGACCACCGCAGAGGGAAGCACAAAAATGTCACTTTCAGGACTATTTTGGCCATTTCTATATTTGTGACCGCTCTGGGCAGCTCAAAGGCCATGACTAATTTTGGGGAACACCCTCCTCACGTTGCCAGAGCGGCTCTCATCAGGAATGTCAGCGATTTCCACCGTTTCCTATGGAAAATTCCTATGGAGCACCGCCCTGGTTATGAAGGAAGCAAAGCAGCGATGCAGCCCTTCCGAATCCTGCTTTAAAGCTGACAGTTTTGCTTTCAAATTTAGATTTTGGTGCTGGGATGCCCAGACCGGGATGGCTGTGTCACAATCAGATCCTGCTGGGTTTTAATCACAGGACTGGAGCCAGGATCTCCCTCAGCTTGTGAGGGATGTGTGGAGGCTTGGACACGAGGGTTTAACAGGGAATGGGTTTGTGAATTTCCTGACCTTTGATGTTGACCTGGCCCGGGCTGGATGCCGTCAGGCCTTTGCTGTTGTGGGCCTCGCAGCTGAACAGCGCCGGCTTGCTGAGTCCTGCCGGGAAAACACAGCAGGGATATCCCTGGATATCCCAAAACCATCCCAATCCCAGCAGCCCCCCACCAGCAAACAGCCAGGGTTTCCTTTCCCAGCCTGGTCACGCTCCCCTCAGGGACACTCGTGCTGCCAGTGCCCGGGGGTGACCCCGGGGCCACCACACCGGGGACACGCGTGTGCCAGAGCCGGCACGGCGGGGACGGAGTGTCCCCATGGAGCCCTTGCACAAGCTCCCGAGCAAGGGGCCGTTTTCCCCGCAAAAGGGGAAAGGCAGAAAGCAGAAGAGCCCCTGCCACGGCCTGCTCAGATGATTTAGTGCTGGGCAAGGACTGCTCAAATCCCCCCGCCGGCCGACGGAGGGGAAGGAGCTCTGGAAATCCCCGAGGGCGGATTGTGCCGGGCTGGGTGAGGTGACCCCGGGTTTGGCACCCCTGTCCAGGGCCTGTCCTGGGAGTGCTGGCTCCCACAGCAGGGCCTCGGGGCGCCAGGGCTCCCGGGCCACGAGAGAAGCTCTGCTGCAACGGCCCGACCTAGCGGGTGCCAGGCGGATGCGAGGACATCCAAGAGGATTGAGTCACTTCTTCCGGCTTTCACTGCCTTTAAAGGCTGCCTGCCGCTGCTGGATGCCAAGACTGGGCAATTATAGCCCGGCTCTTAATTAACCACCCGCCTCCTCCTGGCCAGCACAGCAAGAAACACCCCATCTTTTGCCTCTGCAGCAAAAAAACAGAGTGGGGTTTATGGGACACCAAGGATTCTTCTCCCTGTTTATGGACACACAGCACAGGGGGCATCCCAAACTCTTCCAGAGGCACGGAGTGGGCACCAACATCCCAGCAGCCCAGGAGAGCAGCCAGGCTCCTGCTGGAAAAATCTGCTGCTGGCTCAGGAAAGAGCTGGTGGAGTAGCCTCTGCCAAGGAAGGGATTTCTGGCAGCAGCCAGAGGGGGTCAGATGGGGCTTCAGCTCCCCGGGGCTGTGCACGGCTCGGGATCAGCCCCTCCTGGCAGGAGCAGCTCCGGGATGGCACAAGGCACGCTCCCAGCACTGGTGTCCCACGCTGGGGACACTCACAGCTCACCTGGCACGGTCAGGACTGACGGGGAGATGTGCGGCTCCTTGTTGAGCTGCACGTTGTTCTGGAACCAGTAGATCTCCACGGGCTCTGGAGGTCCCACGGCTTGGCAGGTCAGGTTGAAGGGGCTGTTCCTGGTGACGTTCAGCTGCTCGGGCTGGCGGATGAAGTGCGGCAGGCCTGCAGGGACACGGGGACGCCGAGGATTCCCCGTCACCGGCTCCCAGCTCCCGCTCGCCCGGCCGGGAACACAACCCCCCGGCCGCTCCAGCTCACCTTCCAGCAGCACCAGGATGGGCTCAGACACCACCTCCACGCCGGACACGTTGAGCTTGCAGACGTAGGAGCCGTTATCCGAGCGCTGGGCGCCCAGGATGCTGCGGGGCGGAACGAACGCCACCTCAGGCCCTGCGGCCCCCCATCCTGGCTGGGAGCCGGCCCTCCCTCCCCGCTCACCTGAACGTGGAGGTCATGGCCACCTCCTCCTCGTCGGGGATCTCGAAGTGGCTGCTGGCGATGCGATCCAGCGCCTGCAGCTCCCTGCCGTCCTTCCAGAGGGAAATGCCCGGCGCCTCGGGCCGCAGCAGCTCCTGCGGCACCTTGATGGAGCAGTTGAAGGTGACGTCCCTGTGCTCGTTGATGAGCACGTGTCTCACGGTGGGGTTGAAGCGCAGCTGTCCCGCGGAGCTGCTGCCTCCTTCCCCGGCAGCGTCCTCTGCAAGGCAACGCCTGGCGTTTGTCACCGCCACCGCCGCGGAACGACCCGGTTGAAGCGCAGCTTTATTGAAGGCGGCTCGTCCCCCAGAATGCTGCCCCCGGGGATTCTGTACAGGCGGCACCTCCAAAAAAGTTAATCCCACCTCGTTTTTGAAGCAAACAGGAGCAGGCCAAGCTCAAGAAAACACGCAGCCACGTTTCTTTGGGCAGGGGAGAGGCGGGAGCCATTCCTGCAGCATTACTCCCCCGGGACTGGAATATAAAAGGATCCCTGGGCAGCAGGAATTTGGGACTTTACTCCAGCAAACCCCTGGCGGGGCCTCATCTGAGGCGTTTTCAGCCGGGGCAGAGGAAGAGCTCCCGGCTGGAATTTTTGCTGATTTTGGGCTCTGCCAGGAGCCTGTCCCTTCCCAGGACAGGGAGAGCGGGGCTTGCTCTGAGTCAACCCGTGCTGAGTGCCTCCACTCCGCTGCCTTTCCCAGGAAAAGAGCTGCAGGAATGCCTTTGGACAGTGCACAGGAGCCAGCTGCTGCTCACTGGTGCTCTCCCAGGGTCCTCTCCCTCATTTTTTTCCCAAGGGAAAGCTCTTTTTGAGGACTTCATCCCCCCACCTCCAAACGAGCAAATGGCATTTTGCATTTTCCCCATCCCTCCCTCCCTCCCAGCACTTCCACGGCTGAGATGAAGAGCAGCTTCCCTTGAAGCAATTCTCTTCCAAAAAATTTGTGTCTTTTTGAGGAGATCAGATCTGAGGGATCCACCATGTGGAGGCTGGTTTTCCTGGACCATTTCTGAGCTTCCTGAGGCTTTCCCAGCCATCAGCAATCCCCAGCCGAGTGCTAAATCTCCCTTTCAGCAAGCAAAGGCATTGTGCCAGACAGGAATTTCAACTAAATTAATTCCCTTTTCCAAGAAAAAAAAAAGCCAAACAACCACTCACAGTTCAAGAGATAAAGAAAGCACAGTTTGTATTCAACCTGAGCTCAGCTGAGTTTGTTTTTGGGCAGGTTTTAGGCCTCAAACAAGTTTTGAAAGCTACGTCATCACCGTTGTGAGTAACGGGGCACGAGCCTGGTGTGTTTTTCCCAGAGCCAAGAAACACAACCCAATTTTGAGGCTGCCTTTGCTAAATCTCTCCCTATTTTTACCCCTCAAGAAATGCTGCTGGAGGCCAGAACGAAGGAGAGGTCCAGAGGGAAGGGGGAGGCTCTCCCCGCGCAATGGGTTTCCCTTTCAGAAAAAAAACCAAAACAACAAAAAGGGCCGCAGCTTTTCCAACCTGCATCCCTGAGCCTCCCATCCCAGCACAAACAGAGCCCCGAAGGAGCTGCCAAACGCAAACCAGCGGCGACCCCGAATTCCCTGCCCTGCCCTGCTCCTCGCGGAGGTCACTCCGGCTGGAGCCGCTCCCGGCCTGGCACCATCCCGGCCCCAGCTGCTGTCTCCGTGCTCCATTTCAGGGTTCTGCCTCTGGGCACAGCGGCTCCCCCAGCACCGACCCCTGGCTGGGGCTTTGTGCCGTGCCCAACGGTGGTTTCAAGCTTCGAGGCGAGGAGCGAGGAGCGAGGAGGATGTCAGCCTTGTTTTCACTCGAATTCAGTGGGAAGAGGTGTTTGCCGGCCCGGGAATGAAACGCTTTCCTCTCTGACTCATGCGAGCGCAGGAATTCCTCATCTCCAGCGCTGCCTTTGGGTACCCCAGGAGTTCGGGATGGGGATGTCCCCACGGCACTTTGGGAGGGACTCGCCCCGTGTGGCAGGACAGCCCTTGCTTGAGTGCAGAGCAGTTAGGCTGGCTCTAAAATCCTGGGCTAAAGCCAGGGAGCTGCAAGGCTGGCGTGCCTGCGTGGGTGCCGGAGCAGCTCTCGTCCCGACCACAGCCAGGCCTGAGGCAAAAGCTGGCCTGGAAACCAAACCACTCCAGGTGGAACACCAGGAACTGCAGCAAAACTCCAGGGCCAACAGAGCTGCACAGGTCCTGCGTGCTTTTGTCCGCGCAGAGAGGAATTGCAGCAGGAAAATCGGGTGGGAGGCTTCACTGGGGATGAGGAGCAACAACAGGGAGCCGCTCACCCCGTGACCAAAAAACAACTTTACTGCAGTCGTAGTGCACCAAGGTGCTGGCTGCACCTGGAATTCCCTGGAATTCCCACTGCTGGCAGTAATTCACCTGCTGACAACAGCTCCTGCTGAGCAGGAGGAATGAGGAGCCCCTGCCTGCGGGGTTTGCAGCCTCCCCGTCCCCTGGGAGCTGTGGCGCAGCTGCAAGTGTCAGGTTAACATTGGACTCGATGATCTTTTCCAACCCAAACAGTTCTGCCTGTGACTGTAAGAAATTAATTTTCCCCAAGGCCGCACCTGAATCCAAAGAGATTCTCCTTTTTCAAACACCTTTTGTGCAAACCAGCCCAGGATTCCTGGTCACATCCACAGAGCTCCCCTCACTGCAGGCTCCTGCCGGACAGTCAGGATTTTAACTCCTCCCCGCCCAGAGCAAACACTCACATTCCTGCCTTCCCTGCTAAATTCCATCTGCACAGCCACTCCGAGACCCCCCAGCACCCCTGAGGTCCCCCAGCAGCTCCCAAAGCTTGGGCAGCCCCGATCACAGGATTTTTAAAAGTCAGAAAAATTGCTTTATCTCCTCATTTCCTTCTGCAACTGGAGCTGAAAAGCCACCAAACTGCCTGCACTGCAAAGCGCCACGATCCGTGGTGATTCCCGAGGATTTTTCCCAGCATCACTGCATAGCTGGTTGATGGCTGATGGGATAAATCCCAGACTGATCTTCCCACAGTTTGTGGTCCCTCCTGCCTGCCGTGGTGTCCCCGGCAAGCAGAGGCACATCAGGCAGTGAAGTACCGGGGCACGACCACGCTGCAGGGGCAGGGCTTTGTCCTGGGACAGCCAAACCGTGTCCCAGGACATCCAAATCACATCCCAGAACATCCAAATCACGTCTCAGAAGAGCCAGACCCTGTATCCCAGGACAACAAAATCCTGGGTAGCAGCACAGCCAGACCATGTGTTCAAGGACGGACAAACTGTGTGTCCTGGAACAGGCAGACCTGTGTCCCAGCACAGCCAGACCTGTGTCCTGGGACAGTCAAACCTGTGTCCCAGCACAGCCAGACCTGTGTCCTGGGACAGTCAAACCTGTGTCCCAGCACAGCCAAACCTGTGTCCTGGGACAGTCAAACCTTTGTCCCAGCACAGCCAGACCTGTGTCCCAGCACAGCCAGACCTGTGTCCCTGCACAGCCAAACCCCTGTCCCAGCACAGCCAGACCTGTGTCCCAGCACAGCCAAACCTGTGTCCCAGCACAGCCAGACCTGTGTCCCTGCACAGCCA
>VXBU01013105.1:251176-266323 GCA_013400315.1 Bombycilla garrulus | reverse complement strand
CAAACTGGGATCATCTCAAACTGGGATCATCCCAAACTGGGATCATCCCAAACTGGGATCATCGCAGACTGGGATGATCTCGATCTGCGGTAGTAACAAACTGGGATCATCTCAAACTGGGGTAATCACAAACTGGGCTGATGGAGGAGGCTGATGGAGGGAAAGGAAAGGAAAGGGAAGGAAAACCATTTCCTACAACTGCTCCGAAACAAGGAAAGGTTTTGAAAGGACAAGAACTTTGTCACATGTCATCTCCTCTTGCCTTCAGTTATTTATCCCCACTGGATTTCCACGTTGGAAATCCTCCAGGCCTTTAAATTCCTGCAAGGAGCACGGCAATGCTGTGACCCTCCATCAGTGCATCCCCCCCTTCTGCGCGCAGCCCCGTCGTTGTGTGTGAGTCCAGCACCTGGTGCCCTCCTGTTTTTCCCACCTGGAATTGTCCTTTCCCTCTGCCCCGCAGTCCGTGGGCACCGCGCTGCCCTCGGATATCCCGTCGGCGGCCGAGTCGGAGGAGGACGAGGATGGCATGAACGACATGAACGAGGAGGTGATGTCCCTGATCTGGAGCGAGGACCTGAGGGTGCAGGAGGTGCGCAGGCTCCTCCAGAGCGCCCGGCCCGTCCGCGTCAACGTGGTGCAGATGCCGGAAGCCAGCGACCACGAGTACATCGAGGAGAAGGAAAACAGGTGAGGGGTCCTGGAAGCGTGGAATGGCTTGAGTTGAGTTGAGTTTGGTTGGCTTGGCTTGGCTTGAGTTGAGTTGAGTTTGGTTGGCTTGGCTTGAGTTGAGTTGATTTTGGTTGGCTTGGCTTGAGTGGAGTTGAGTTTGGTTGGCTTGGCTTGAGTGGAGTTTGGTTGGCTTGGCTTGAGTTGAGTTGAGTTTGGTTGGCTTGGCTTGAGTTGAGTTGAGTTTGGTTGGGTTGGGTTTGGAAGGACCTTAAAGCTCATCTCATTCCACGCCCTGCCATATCCATGGACGCCTTCCNAATCCCAGCTTGCTCCAAGCCTCATCCAGTGTGGCCTTGGAATTTTCTCCATTTCCAGCTTTTCCTGTTTTCATGGTGTTTCGTTCAGTTGAAAGGTTGGAGGCNTTGGCTTGAGTTGAGTTGAGTTTGCTTGGCTTGGCTTGGCTTGAGCTGAGTTGAGTTGGGTTTGGAAGAACCTTAAAGCTCATCTCATTCCACGCCCTGCCATATCCATGGACACCTTCCACAATCCCAGCTTGCTCCAAGCCTCATCCAGTGTGGCCTTGGAATTTTCTCCATTTCCAGCTTTTCCTGTTTTCATGGTGTTTCGTTCAGTTGAAAGGTTGGAGGCTTAGAATTTAATTTAAAAAAAAACAAAAAAATCATGATCGAAGTGTTTGGAGTTCTGTGGATATCAAAGCTCTGCTCTGCTGTTCTTGGGAAGAACACTTAGTGTGGATTCCAAACAGCACACTGAGGTCAGCTGGGGCTGAAAAATTCTGTAGCACTTTCTTCTGCCCAAAAAATGGGAAAGAGAAGCAGGACCTACTCTGTGGAGACCAAACCATTCATGCCCTGCCTAAAGCTGGAGAACCCTTTGTGATTGGCTGGTCTTGAGTCAGTGACCTTGGAATTCCACAGAAGGCACATTCACTGTCCCATCCCATTCCTTTGAAACCTGCATCTAGTGGCCTCGATTATCCCTGTCCTGCTTCTTTATTCACTTTTTGGGGAGTTAAAAACCTCTTTAAAAACCAGAATAGAAAGCAGACCTGAGAGCACCATTACCATGCGACCTGCTCTGCGTCTGACCCAGGGAGCTGAGTAATCTAACGAGTCTAGAAAGTGTTTCCAGACTAAATTGTAGAGAATTGTGGTCAGCATTCTTGGAAGCTCCTTATCAGCTCTGCACGTGGGTTTTCACTCGGTGTTATCACCACTCATAGCAGGATCCCACAAGCCAACCACCTTTGCTTGGCTTTCTCCTCTCACCTCGCTTCTGACACGGCTGGGAAGCGTCCAGGGAATGGATTTATTGAACCAGCTTCTAGGGAAAAAATAGTGCCAGCTTCCAATAGCTGAAAGGTATCTTGGAGCTGAACCTTGTACGCACCAAAGGTTTGGTCCAAAAGGAGAGGGAAGGAGTCAGGGTGAGGGAAAAGTGGTTCTGTCCAGTGCCTGTTGTTTGTGGGTGGAAAGTTTCCCATGTGGTTTTGGATTCTCCTCCCCACCAGGCTGCTGCAGCTGTGCCAGCGAACCATGGCGCTCCCGGTTGGACGAGGCATGTTCACCCTGTTCTCCTACCATCCTGTGCCAACGGAGCAGCTGCCCATCCCAAAGCTGAACCTCACGGGTACGTTGGTCAGGGGATCCTGCCCAGTCCATCCTGGAGCAGGATGGGCTCAATTCCGCTCTTACCCCATTACTGTGATTTTTAGAGCATCATCTCCACCAAGAACTTCACAGCTGCAGGGTGGGTTTTGTGAGGAGGCAGCTCCTTTGGGTTTGGAATCTGCCACCTGGACGGTGGAAGATGTTTCTGGGATGGTCAGCGTTAGCAAACACTGAGAGCTTTTCTCAGGTTCAGGAGAGAGAAGTAGTAAAATGGCCTAAGCTGTTCAGTGCTGGGGTCATACGGGATGGCGATCCCCCTGAGGGCTCTCCTGACATTCCTGAACGTCCTCGGGCACCGGATGAGGAGCCTGGCTTTTCCTGACCGCTGCCTCCCTCTCTCCCGTGGTAGGCCGCGCTCCTCCCCGGAACACCACCGTGGATCTGAACAGCGGCAACATCGACGTGCCCCCCAACATGGCCTGCTGGGCCAGCTTCCACAACGGCGTGGCCGCGGGGCTGAAGATCGCTCCCGCGTCCCAGATCGACTCGGCCTGGATCGTCTACAACAAGCCCAAGATCGCCGAGCTGGCCAACGAGTACGCGGGGTTCCTCATGGCGCTGGGCCTCAACGGGCACCTCACCAAGCTGGCCACCCTCAACATCCACGACTACCTGACCAAGGTGAGGAGGCCTGCTGGCACGCCCAGCTCCCCGTGGGATTGGGGTCTGCGGGCAAAAGAAAGGAAAATCAGGTTTGTTTGGAGGGTTGGAAGTTTGCTGGTGTGGGAGAATGTCTGAGTCGCTCCGCTGTGGTTGTGGGGCGTGGTTTGGGTTGGAAGGATTCTTTGTCGGCGTGAGGAAGGATTTCTTGCCTTGGGAGTGGTGTGGAACTGGCTGTCCAGGGAGAAGAAACTCCATTCCAAACCCACCTGGATGTGTTCCTGTGTGAATGAGTGAGCAGGAGGGATGGGCTGGATGATCTCCAGGGGTCCCTTCCAATTCTAAAAATTCCATGATTCCCCAGAACGGGGAAATTTCATTTCCCTTCAGACATCCCCAGCGGTTCCACCGCCAGATCTTTCCACCCTGTGCAGAACTCGTTGGGCTGGGCCACTGGAGCACTGTCCCAGGGCTTTCCCCTCACTGCTGCCTGTCCCCTTGCCCAGGGCCACGAGATGACGAGCATCGGGCTCCTGCTGGGCGTCTCGGCCGCCAAGCTGGGCACCATGGACATGGCCATCACCCGCCTGCTGAGCATCCACATCCCCGCCCTGCTGCCGCCCACCTCCACCGAGCTGGACGTCCCCCACAACGTCCAGGTGGCTGCCGTGGTGGGGATCGGCCTGGTGTACCAGGGCACGGCCCACAGGCACACGGCCGAGGTGCTGCTGGCTGAGATAGGTGGGTGGCGACGCTGGAAGAGCGGGGTGAGGGCCGGGAGGGTCGCCACGTGCACCAGGGAGTTGGGAGTTGTGACATTGGCACCTTCCCATCGCAACTCCTCCCGTTTTTCAAACCTCGGAGTTCCTCCTGGGAGCTCGTGCAGCATGAAAAAGGAAAGTCGCTGGGTTTGGGAAAAGAAACGTGGCAGCATCGTTGCTGTTCCTACTTCTTGAGCCTGGAAATTTGGTGTCCTGAACTGCCCTGTTTGGAATTTTCAGGTTTTTTAAGCACTAGGGGTGATGTGAACAGCAGATTTGTGATCTCACTTGCGCTCTCATTCTGAATTAATTTGTAACAGCTTTTCTCCATGTTTACATGGGGCTATGCTTAGAGACTCTGTCGTTTATTGAACAGGGAATGGGATAAATTTCGATGGCAAAATTGTTGCGTTTCTGGAAATTGGATATGTGCAGTCTTTTTTTAGCAACAGCATTGGGTTTGGTTCAGGATCTTAAAGTACCCTCAGTTAAACCTGGCATTTTCACCGTGGCTCCAACCTCCAACCATAACATTTAGGAGGGAGTTGCTGTTTGGGAGTGGATGGATGAACTGCTAGTTCCTTGTCGTTCCGCTGAGGACTTCCCAAAGGAGGGACAGATATTTTTTTTGTTTTTTCTCTCCTTTCAGTAGGAATTAAGCAATAAGTTGAAATTCTCCAAGGTGAATTTTGCTGGTTTGGTTTCTCCAGGGCGTCCCCCCGGCCCAGAAATGGAATACTGCACGGACAGAGAGTCCTACTCCCTGGCATCAGGGCTGGCCTTGGGAATGGTGTGCCTTGGGGTAAGTCAGCTGCAATTAGGAGACCCATTTTCATTGGGATGGCATTCCATGAGCTGCTCCATCCTCGGAGCAGGAAAAACCCTGGGATTTTCCTCCTGGAGGAGGGCGCTTCCACGCTTTTCCTGCCTTCTGTTCCTCAGCACGGCAGCAACCTGATCGGGATGTCGGACCTCAACGTCCCCGAGCAGCTCTACCAGTACATGGTGGGGGGACACAGGAGATTCCAGGCAGGAATGCACAGGGAGAAGCACAAATCTCCCAGCTACCAAATCAAGGTGGGTGGTGCCAGCGCTGGTTCTTTCAGGCTGGAGGGCTGGGAGGTGTCTCCAAGTGAACCTGTGGGAGGTGTTGCCTGTGTTTTGCCAGGAAGGAGACACCATCAACGTGGACGTGACGTGTCCAGGTGCCACCCTCGCCCTTGCCATGATCTACCTGAAGACCAACAACAGGTACTGGCCTGGGAATTCCCACGGGGCTAAATTGCCCTGGTGTTGGCTCTGCTGAGGTTTGGGATTGCTGGAATGTGACCTGGACCCCATTTTACCTTTGCTGTGCCCCGCAGATCCATTGCTGACTGGCTCAAAGCACCCGACACCATGTATCTGCTGGACTTTGTCAAACCAGAATTCCTTTTGTTGAGGGTAAGATTGCTCTTGGGTTCGTCCCTCGGTCTATTTAAGTGATGTTTAGGAATTCCAGCCCAGCGTGCCCATCATCCAGAATCCCTTGCTTCCCAGCCAGACTCACCCCTCCCAACAATTCCTCCTTGTAGTGTGGCCGTTTCCTTGTCATGGAGTCAGAATTTAGGGAGAAATAGATGAAAGACACAATTTATGGGGAATGATACATTGAATTTTTAGGTGTATTTTTATAGCTTTTTCCCAATTCCACAGATAAATTTTCTCCCTCACCATTTGGTTTTCTCCCTTTTTCCAGACCCTGGCTCGATGCCTGATTCTGTGGGATGACATCCTGCCCAACTCCAAGTGGGTCAACAGCAACGTGCCTCAGGTAGGTGTTTGTTCATGCGTGGTGTGTTTGCTTCCCAATTTTACACCTCCCCGGATTGTTTTCTCTGTGGGTATTTCCACAGTCACGTCAGGAGCACAAGGAAATGAGCGTTAGCATGACAGAGGTGACTGTTCCACGGGATCCCTGGAGTTGAGGAGCACCAGGGACTGGAAAGGGGACGGCTGAGGAGGGATGGGATTGTTCCAGGCACAAAATGGTGTCAGGGAAAGGAAGGGATTAAACTTTTCCCTGCATTGCCAGGTCCAAATCTGCTGCATGGAGTTGAGCGTTAGGAATAACTTCCCAGCAGTGGAATCAGTGATATTCCAAGATAGTGTGTGGGATTTTTAAGGCCAAATGAGCTCAACACCTATGAGAACTACAGGGTGCTGATGGTCTCTTGGGGAAAAAACAGCTTTTCCTTCCCTTAGACCCGTTTGGTCTCACTTACGAGATCTTGATGGGCAGAGTTTAAAATATTCATCAGTTTTCCTTGGATTTATTTTCCTCTCCTGCTTTTTACAGATCATACGAGATAACATTATCTCTCTCCATGCAACAGAGCTGCCTTCCTCTGAGGACCTGAGCTTGGAAACGCTGGCGTGAGTAACACCCCAAAAATCTCCTCCTAGGGAATCCTGCTGTGCCGTCAAGGCGAGTCTTGTTACATGGGACATCCTATAAAGGATGAGTCTTCCCTTTTTTTATTTTGAAGGGGTGAGGGAGTCTGTGCTGCGTGTTCAGATGAGGAACATGCAGTCATTTCCTGTTTCGTGTCGTTCCTTAGGCAAGCTCACGTCTACATCATCGCCGGAGCGTGTTTATCCCTGGGATTTCGCTTCGCCGGCTCGGAAAACCTGGCAGCCTTTCAGTGCCTGGTGAGAGGAGGGTTTTGTGGTTCCACTCACCCCCCAGGGAGCTGCCACTCCCCTTTTGGGTCCTCACTCACTGGGCATTGCTTTTCTCTCTAGTACAAATACGCCACGGATTTCCTGAAGTGCTTGTCGGCTCCGACAGCGTCCATAGTAAGTTTTTCCAAGTTTTCTCCCAGGCTTTGTGTGACCCTCAGCAAAACCTCAAGGGGAACAAGCCCAGCCCTTTTAATTTATTGCACACGATGTGTAGGACGTGGCAGGGCTGCCAGCCACTGAAAGGACTTTGCAGGCTCTCCCTGTTTCTGGGGAATGCGGTTTTCAAGCTGCGGGGTGGGAAGTGGTGGATCATCCCACCTGGAATGTGCTGTTGGCACTGGAGTTGTGATGAAACCTCTGTGCTGTGCTTGAAGACAGGCCACTACAACCTGGAAACGTGCCTGAGTGTCCTGCTCCTGGCCCTGGCCATGGTCATGGCGGGCTCTGGGAACCTCCAGGTGCTCCAGCTCTGCCGCTTCATGCACAAGAAGACGGGGGGAGAGATGAACTACGGCTTCCACCTGGCTCACCACATGGCTTTGGGGCTCCTCTTCCTGGGAGGAGGAAGGTGAGGGGCCTTTTCCAAAGGCAGATCTCAGCCCTCATTCCCATTTCCTCCATCTCCCTTTTTTTTAATGTTACATGGATTCATGAAGGCGCCTCCCATTGGAAGAGAAAGTCTTGTCGTCTCTGTGCACTTTTGGAGATTTCCTTTCCTCATCCCACCAAAATATTTTGGCCTCCTGTGTATTTTCTGAAGGAAAACTAAAGGCTAGTGTTATTTTTTTTTTTCTTCCTACAGATATTCCCTGAGCACTTCCAACTCCTCCATTGCTGCTCTCCTGTGTGCTCTGTACCCTCACTTCCCCGTCCACAGCACGGACAACCGGTAAGGCTTTTGTGGGGATCCCCTTTCCTTCAGCTGAACCACCTTCTTACAAAAGACAAACGATGAGTTTTCACCAAAAATCAATTTATGGAGGTTTTCTGTTGAGAAAAGAAAAAAATAAAAAAAAAGTGGGAAACGGAAGAAATAAGTGACAGTGGAAGGGATCTTTGGTCAGTGAGGAAACACCAGCTCTGCTGTGCTCCGTTAAGCCCTGTTCTTTTAATTAACCACTGCCATGGCTACACGAGCTGGAATTGGGCGTGGAGCTGGAATTGGGTGGAATCTGGGATCATTCCCAGCCCGTGCTGAGCTCCTGCTTCCCACCCCAGGTACCACCTGCAGGCTCTGCGGCACCTGTACGTGCTGGCGGCCGAGCCCCGGCTCCTCACGCCCGTGGACGTGGATTCCAACACCCCCTGCTACGCCCTCATCGAGGTCACCTACAAGGTAACGTGGCTGGGAGGCCCTGGGCAGCTGTGGCATGACCAAACCCTCGGGTTTCTCCCCGTTTTCCCCCAGCCTGGGGTTTGGTTTCAAAGCTGTGGTGGAGACGAGGTGAATTCTGCACAAATAAGTGAAGGGTTGGGCTCAAAGTGTGAGCTTTGGTGGCACCTGGAGAGCAGGAGGGAGGGCAGGGAGAGGTCACCAGAGTCTTCAAACAGCCAAGGAAGGGTGTCCTGACTGACCCAGGTCCTTCAGAGGTGGCTGGAATCGTTTGTGGTTTTCCAAGCCTTCTCCTAATTCTGAGGCGAGCAGCTTGGTGTTTCTCCGTGGTGCTTCCATCAGGGAAGAGCCCTCTCTGTGTGATTTATTTTAAATGGGAGAAGGGAGATGCTCAGCATTGAGTTCTTAGGGAATTTTTAGGGGGAAGAGGCGCAGCTCTGTGGTTCTGGCAGAGAGTTCTCCGTGTTTCCAATCCTTCCACGTTTCAGCCTTGCCCAGCGTTGGGTGTTGATCCGTGGAGAACACGGCTTGGGAATTCTGTGTTTGCTGCCATGAGTCCTGTGTTTAGCTGGGAGCAGAAGCCCCTGCCTGCTGCCTTTTCTTTCCTTTTTTTCCCTTTCCTTTCCTGCTCTCTTTTCCTCTGTTTTCCCACGGAAATGAGCTTTCCTAACCTGTGGTTCCGCAGGGCACGCAGTGGTACGGGGAGGCCACCGAGGAGCTGATGGCACCCACGCTGCTCCCGGAGCTCCACTTGCTGAAACAGGTAGAGGAAATCTCTGTTTTAATGGAAAATCACCTGGATTTCATGTCACAAATCTCAAGGGCTGAGATCCGATGGGTTTTGATTCCTGCCAGCAGGGAGTTCCCTGCAGGAGACACAACCCTCCTCCTGAATTTTCTGTGTGGGCAACGCTCTAAAACAACCCAGAAAAAAAAATAACCAATACAAACCTCTTAATTCAATGATTCTGGTTATATTTAGTAATAAAATGTTTCTATTGACAGATCAGAGTGAAGGGCCCCCGGTACTGGGAATTATTAATAGATTTAAGCAAGGGAACGACTCATCTCCAGTAAGTGTTTTTTTAATGCTCAACTGAATCATGACTTCGTAGTAATCGTATCTCGTGTTTTTTTTAAACCCTCCCACAGCTCAGAAAGAAACCTGGGTTTCATCAAGTCACTGTTGTGCATCTGACAGCACTTTAGGGGGGGGGAAGAAAGAAACTGCAGAGTTGGGTTTCACCCATTGAAGTGAATAATTCATGCAAGAAAACAGGGCTGGGGAAAACCTGATAGTAAAACCCACAGAGAGCGGCAGTGCGAGCAGAGAGCAGCTACAACTCACGGTTTTGGTTTGGTTTTGAGTGGCGGTGATGTCACGTTTCCCAGACTGTTGGGGACTGTTACTGCCCTGTGAAATGCTGCTTCTGGTGTCACCCCATGTCACAAAGTGCCACCCGCCCCTCGTGACGCGCTGGAAAGGCGGGGGGCAGCTGTGGGAACCAGAGATTTTACCGGAACGCGGGAGCTGGGGGTGGTGCTGGGTGGGGTGTGTGGGAATCCTTCTCTTTGCACTCCCCAGTGAGGGGTGGCAGAAACCAGCTGCATCTTTGGGTGCTTTTAGCTTGCTGTTCATCAATCCCAGAATCATCTGGGCTGGGAAAGACCTCCAAGATAATGAGTGCAATCAGTGATCAAATTAACACAGCCCGTCAGTACAGCGTGCTTTGGGTTGGAAGGGATTTAAGGTGCCACACCTCCCACTCCTCCAAGCTGCTCCAAGCCCCATCCAGCCTGACCTTGGACACTCCCAGGGATTTTGGGGCAGCCACAGCCTCTCTGGGCGCCCTGTGCCAGGAGAAGAGCACAGAAAGTTCTTCTCACAGGGAAGAAGTCCCCGATATCCTGAGCTCCCTGTGTTTGAACCCATCCGTTGTGCCGCCGCAGGTCGATCCTTTCCAAGGGCGGCGTCCTGTACGTGAAGCTGCGAGCGGGGCAGCTCTCCTACAAGGAGGATCCCATGGGCTGGCGCAGCCTGCTGGCACAGACCGTCACCCACCGCACCTCCGAGGCACGGGCCTTCAAGGTACCCGAGAGTTCCTGCCAGGAACGCCGCCCAGGGAGGGAATTCTGGAATTCTGCACGTCTGGGGGTGTCTGTCATGGGCAGGCGGGAGTGCTGGACACGTCCCGACTGTGAAGTGCTGGATTGTGGAACCATTTAGGGTGCAAAAAGCCCTCCAGGGTCATGGAGTCCAGCCTTAAGGTCATTGAATTCAAACTTCAGATCACTGAGTGCAAAGTTTAGATCATGGAATCCAGCCTTGAGGTCGTTGAATCCAATCTTTAGATCACTGCGTCCAATCTTTAGATCACTGCGTCCAATCTTTAGATCACTGCGTCCAATCTTTAGATCACTGCGTCCAATCTTTAGATCACTGCGTCCAATCTTTAGATCACTGCGTCCAATCTTTAGATCACTGCGTCCAATCTTTAGATCACTGCGTCCAATCTTTAGATCATGGAATCCAGCTTTTAGATTGAGTTCAGCCTTTAGATCATGGAGTCCAGCCTTGAGGTATTGAATTCAAATTTTAGATCATGGAATCCAATGTTTAGATCATGGAGTCCAGCCTTGAGGTCGTTGAATCCAATCTTTAGATCACTGAGTCCAATCTTTAGATCATGGAATCCAATGTTTAGATCATTGAATCAGAATTTTAGATCATGGAGTCCAGCCTTTAGATCACGGAGTCCAACTTTTAGGTCATTGAATCCAAACTTTAGATCTTGGAGTCCAATGTTTAGATCATGGAGTTCAGTCTTGAGGTCATTGAATCCAAATTTTAGGTCATGGAGTCCAAGCTTCAGATCATGGAATCCAGCTTTTAGATTGAGTTCAGCCTTCAGATCATGGAGTCCAGTCATTGAATCCAAAACTTCAGATCACTGAGTCCAATCTTTAGATCATGGAGTCTAATCTTTAGGTCATTGAATCCAAATTTTAGGTCATGGAGTCCAAGCTTCAGATCATGGAGTCCAGCCTTCAGATCATGGAATCCAAGGTTTAGATCACTGAATCCGAATTTTAGATCTTGGAGTCCAACCTTTAGGTCATTGAATCCAAATTTTAGATCTTGGAGTCCAGCCTTTAGATTGTGGAGTCCAGCCTTTAGATCATGGAGTCCAACTTTTAGGTCACTGAATCCAAATTTTAGATCACTGAGCCCTACCTTCAGATTATGGAGTCAAACTTTTAGCTTGAGTCCAGCCTTTAGATTGTGGAGTCCAGCCTTGAGGTCATTGAATCCAAATTTTAGATCACTGAGTCCAACCTTTAGACCATCTAGTCTAGCCTTTAAACTGAGTCCAACTTTTAGATGATTGATTGAGTCCAACCTTTAGACGTGGATTCCAGCCTTTGGTGTGGGTTCCAGCTTTCTCCCTTTGGAAATCAGCTGTTGTTATCTTTGTGCACAAATCCAAAATGTTCATTTTAGGAATGTGTTTTAATCCCTTCTTTTTTTTAAATTTTTTTTTTCCCAGCCAGAAGCAATTTCCGCTTTCACTTCCGATCCCGCTCTCTTTTCCTTCGCTGATTTTTTTTGCAAACCGACTGTGAACATGGGCCAGGTAGGAAGTGTTGCTGTGGATCAGCACTTATTCCATGGATAAAAAGTAGGGAAAACCTGCCTTGAGCTCTAGAGCAGAATTTAGCCCTGCAATCAGCAGGAACAGGGAATATCCTGCAGGATTTTGTGTGAGGGTGATCCTCTGATTCCTGTCAGTTTGATATTGGGATTTTTGTCCCATTCCTTGAGGAATGTGTTTAACGAATCCAGAGAGCATTTAGGGGAAGTCACAGAAGGTGTTTTATATGGAATTTCTTTGAAAATCATTTAAGGGAAGGCATAAAACCCAGCTTAATTATCCCAAGGAAGAAGTCAAGTGGTTTTCATCAGTCATCCCAAATTCCTGCTATGGAATTGGTGTGTGGGATCATTCCCAGCCTGCAGGGATTACCTTCAGTGGGGGCAGGAGCCTGGAATAAGCCGTGCCTGACACCCGTGTTCCCTCAGAAACAGGAAATCCTGGATCTTTTCTCCTCCATCCTTTACGAGTGCGTGACCCAGGAGAACCCGGAGATGCTGCCCACGTACATCGCCATCGACCAGGTGGGAAACTCCTGCTCCTGTTGGAAAAAAAAACATTTCTGCCCACTTTTTTTGGGGCAAAGAGTGGCCGTTCCATGTGCTTTTCCAGACGAGGGAGGGCAGGGGTGGAGGAGGAATTTCCTTCTTTTTTATTGCTGCTCCAATTCCTGCTCTCCCCGCTGGCAGGCCGTGAGGAGGCTGGAAAGGAGGGAGATGTCCGAGACCTTCGAGCTGTGGCAGATGAAGCTGGTGCTGGAATTCTTCAACTCCCGGAGCCACCAGGAGAGGGTGAGCAGGAATCCCAGCCGAGGGCTCTTCATGAACTCCGAGTTCCTGCCGGTGATGAAGTGCACCATCGATAACACCCTGGACCAGTGGCTTCAAGGTAAGGAGGAACTGCAGCCCAGGTGGTGTTGGAATCCTGGAATGGTTTGGGTTGGAAATGGATTTGTGGAGGATTCTCCAAGCCTGACTGAAAGCTCACATAGTGTTGTACATCTATATACAAACTCTGAGATAAGGTGTGCTGAATTAGAGAGGCCATGGAACAGAACAGACACTGCTGAGAGAGAAATGGAACTGGAAACAAACTTCAAAAAGTGGCCTTGCAAACAGAGCAGAGATTTGGGAGAGTTAGAACTGTGAAAGATGCATTGGGGTAAAAACAGCAGTGATTGGTGTTAGAAGTATTAGCAGCACTGTGTGGCAAAAGCAAACAGGCTGTAAAACATTTCTAATGTGTTATAACCAAAAAATAGTTTGGCTTCTGATTGAATGTAACATCTCCTGTGTGTCACCCATCAGTGAGACTGAAAATGGAATAAAATCTTTAAAACACCTCTCAGTTGCCCCCTCTCTGCAAGAGCTGGGTTTATTTAACCCAACAAATGTTTGGAAGGGACCTTAAAGCCCATCTCATTCCATCCCTCCTGTTCACCTGGTTCTTGTCTCGCTGATCCAGGCTGATTTTTGCCTCAAAATTGTGGAAAATTGATGAAGGAAATGAGGGCATTTTCAGTTTGGTGTGGAACATTCCCTGGAGAGCTGCGTTTGCCTGGAGTGGTGTGGGATTTTTAGCAGGGAAAGTGATGTCTCCCAGAGAAAATTCCCTCCTCACCTTGCACGGGGGGGAATTTTCCTGGAGCAAAAACAAGCGGTGGCCATGGCAGGAGGGAGGAGGTGGGAAAACAACCTCCCAGCCCACCTTCCTCAGGGAATGGGGGCTTGGGTGGGATTTATCCCGCTTCCCGGAGGCCACCAGAGGTGTTCCTTGTGCCTTGCAGCCGGAGGGGACGTGTCCCTGCATTCCTACCTGAGCGGGCAGGCTCCGCAGGAATCCCAGCTGAGCATGCTGGCCTGCTTCCTCATCTACCACTCGGTGCCCACGCCGGGGCAGCTGGCAGCTGGGGGCCTGGAGGGTGAGTCTGGGATTGGGGTTCAGGGAAATCCTGGATCCTTCCACTGGGCAGCTTCTCCTCGCCTGGGAATGCACCAGTGCCGAGGCTGCTCAGGGAAAAGAAAGGCGGCTGTAAGGACCCTTAATTTTGGGAGCTCTGTTCCTTGCCCGGTGTCACCACGTCCCTGAGGGATCTGGGGCCTGTCCCAGGAATCCTGTGCCAGCCACAAATTCCTGTGTCTGGGCATGGGAGATTCCTACACCCCTCTCTTCTGGGCGTTCTTTCCCTCTGCGTTCTCCTTCCTCCTGCATTTGGGATCTGTTTTAGAAAAGATTTGAGATCTCTTCTAGAACTCCACTTCCCACCCCTCACCCCACGAAGGGATCCGTGGGATGACACCTCCAGCTCCCCCCTCCGGCTTTGGGCAGATCTTTTGTCGTTTTCACGCTCTTTTCCTTTGCTTTGGATGTTTTCAGGGAGCGGGAAGTTCTCGGAGCTGCTGCTGAAGCTGCGGAGGCTGCACGTGCCCGTGCGGGCGCTGCTGCGCCTGGCCCCGCTGCTCCTCGGGGATCCCCAGGCCATGGTGCTGTAGTTCCACCAAAATCCCCAAAAATCTCCTCTTTTTTTTGTACCTTCCCCGACACCAGACTCACCCCCAGCCGTGGCAACCGCGACAAGGAGTTATTTGTAAATTGTTACGAGGAATTTAAAAAGAAAAAAAGAGCTATAAAAAGTGAGGTCAAAATAAATTTACTTTTGTAACGAAGGCTTGTTTGCAAATGTGTGGTTTTTGTGGGGAATTTGGGAAAGACCTTGGCTGGGAATGGTGTTTTCCCTTGGTTTCATAACTGCTTTGCTTGTGGTGGATCTCATTTCCAGACTATGGAAATATTTCGGGTTTAAACACTTTGTGTTCCCTTCCTCCTTGTGTATCCCCCTGGATGAACTTGGAGCAGGGCCTGTTGGTTCTGGGCAGAGCAGATCCTGAATTTGTCACCAAACTCAGGGAATTGCTCCAAAAAAAGCAGCCAGAGGTTGAGGGATTACTCAGCCAGAGCCAAAGTCTTCGATTCTGTTTATTGTGGTTCCAAATCTAATCCTGTCCTGTGGGATTTGTGCCAGTTTCTCCTCGTTTTCTCCCAAATCCTCAAGGATTTTGCAAAGGGTCGGATGGAAGGACGAGGACAACCAGAAGTGATTAAAAGAGGGCAAAAGCAGAGAAAATTATACAAAGCTCATTATTATTAAAAAACAAATTTATTGTGTATTAACTGAGGTTTTCCAGTTGCTTGAGGTGTCCTGAAGGAGGCAGATCCCATGACAAATTCCAACCCTCATCCTTTTTTCTTTTTTTAAGCTGTTCAGAAACTGCTCTAATTTAATAAAAACAGTTTAATTAATTTAATTGATCGCACCTACTCCACCTTCTTTACGTTAATACTTAATGAAGCCAGGAGCAGATGGGAGCTCAGAGGAGCCAGGAGGGCTCCTGGGGCAATCCCGGACCTTCCTTCCTTTCCCTGGGGGGTGGCTGCAGCTCAGGGAAGCTCCTTCTAAACTGAGAAAATGGGAAGCATCAAGTGCTGATTTCCCAGAGGGAACGGCTTTCATGGAATCCTGGAATGGTTTGGGCGGGAAAGGACCTTAAAAACCATGGGGGGCAGGGACACCTTCCTTAAAGCCCCATCCAACCCTCAGACACTTCCGGGGACGGGGAATTAAATTCTCCACGACTTTTCCAAGGAAAAAATCCTTAATTTTTTTTTTTTTTTTTTTTTTTTTTTTTTTTTTTCTTTTTTTTTTTTTTTTCCCC
>VXBU01013105.1:226241-243851 GCA_013400315.1 Bombycilla garrulus | reverse complement strand
TTGGGAATAAATGCAAGGATTGGGAATAACTGGAAGCACGCACAGATTTAATGGCTACTGCTGAGAGAATCGTGGCAGGTGGGAATCTTGGTGTTGAATTTTCCAGAATAATTCCTGGAGGCACATCCCAGGCTCTGGGAAGGGCCTGTCTGATTTTCCAGCTGGGTCTCCTGATACTGAATTTTCCAGCTTAATTCCCAGAGGCAAATTCCCAACAAAAACCTGGGGAAATCCTGTGCGATTTCCCAGTGGGATGTTTTAAAACCAACTGTTAATTTTCCTGGGATTAAACCCATTCCCCCTCAGCTCAGAGTGATTCCCCCCATGGCATCTGCTGGAAAATTATGATGGAGCAGAATCAGATCTGCCACAAATCCCCTTTTTCCCCCCGTTTTTCCGTCCAGCTGCCCAGGGGATGCTCAGGGAGTGGTGTTGGCAGCCCAGAGGCGCTGGGAATTTGGCTGGTAGATTATCCCGAGTCGAAACAGACACACAGGAATTATCAAAGTCCAATTCCTGGTGCTGAACTTCCCAAAAATTCAAAAAATTCTGGGTTTTTTTCACCCGTGGTGAATGAAGTGGGGAAAAACCTGAGGATTTTGGGGGCTCTCAGTGTTTCACTCTCCCCACACCAGCCAGAGCAAACGGATTTGTCTCGGTTTTCCTGCTCTGCACCCCTCAGCAAAAATTCCCAATCTGTTTGACCCCGGCACAGGGGAAGCGACGAGCCAAACCCCAAATTCGTGCCGTGTCCCCTCCTTTCGCCACCTTTGGCCCAGGTTTGAGATGGATGACGTGGAGAAGGAGGAGGAGGAGGAGGAGCGGGGGGGAGCGTTTGACTCGAGCAGCGGCGAGATGAAAATAGCGAAGTGGAAATTCAGCCCAGCTCGAGATTTGAAATGAGATCGCTTGAAATTAAAGATCCCGTGCCTCGCCGAGGCTGCTCCAGCCCTGCTCCGTGCTGGGGTGGCTCGGGAGAGGGAGCAGCATCCCAGCAGGCTTTTGGGGGAGCTTTTGGTCATCGTTTCTCGGCGCTAAATAGAGGAAGAATAAGTTTCAAACGAAGCGTGTTTTGTTTTGTCACAGGAAGTGGAGAGAGCTTTGGGAGAGCCCTGCGACATAGACCTGAAATTCAGTATTTTAGCGCTTTCCTGGCCAAACCAGCGGCGTGGATCGGTGCCTGCTGGAGATCCAGGGGGGTCGGGGCGCGGGCAGCGGGGCCGTGGGACCCCCCCTGTCGCGGCTGCCCTGAGGGAGGAGGTTTGGGGCTGCAGGGGGTTTGTGGGGGAAGTCAGCCCTTCCTGAGGGAGCCGCCGGCTGCTGTTCCCTGCAGCGGGGAGCCCGAAATTGTGGTGTCCGAGGGCCGGGGGGCGGCTGGGCCCGGGGCGCCCCTGCTGCGGGAAACCGTTGCAGCTGATTTTGGGGCTCCCTCGGGCTCGGGCGCCTCCGCCAGCGGCAGCGCCAGGAAAAGGAGACGGGTTTCACAATGGCTCAGTCCTCCCCCGGCAGGGCAGCCCTCACCGAGCCTCCTGCTGCCCCGAAAAAACCCAAAATCGGGTTTTTTCTCCGCGCCGTGAGGGCACCGGGCGCGACGCTTCCCTCAGCAGAGAGCCTCACTCTGCTCTGGCACCGCCGAGCCCAGCCCGGCTTGGAGACGGCCCCGAGCTCTCCCCTGCAGCCCCAAAACCCCCAAAACCCCCCCAAAAAAATGGGTTTAACCCCTCTGCTCCCCCTGAGCCTCTGCTGCTGGCCAGCATCGCCTCCCACACCCGGCGTGGCGTGCCCCGGGGTGACGCTGCTTGAATTTCGCCCCAAATGCCAAATTCCCGCTGCTCCCGGGGCGCTGGTTTGCTTTTTGGTTTCGCTATTAATGTTGGAGGGCTGCGAGGTCGGCGGCGTGGGCTTTCGGTGGTAATTCACTGCCCCCCGATTTAATCCCCCCAAAAATTAATTAAACCCCACAAAAAAATGGGGTGTTTGGGACAGGGTGGTGCCCACGGGGTGGGGAGAGGCTGGGAAAGGCTGTTTGGGATCGGGAAAAACCCCGGGAGCCACGCAGGGCTGGGTTTGGCTCCTCCTGCCAGGGGGAGATGGAATTAATTCCTATTAAAGCCAGGGGTTTAATTGCTCCAGGGGGTGGGCAGGGGCTGGTTTGGTGTCACCCGGCGCTGCCCTGGGGCTCGTCCCCACCTCGGGGACCCGGATTTGGGCAAACGCTGATTTTGGGGTTAAATCTGCCCTTTTTCTCGTTGTGCTGTGGTTCTGCTGCGCCTGCCCTCGCCGCTGTACCCTCGTGAAAGGTTGCGAGCAGTTTTGGGAACACGCTGTCTGCCTGAAACATGACAGAATCGGCCACAAATTGCAGATGAGACTGATAACACAAGCCAACAACAGAAAATAGGTAGAAAAACAACACGGTGGAGGCTGAGAGACCACTGAAGGGCTTTTTTGTGTGTTTTTTTTAACCAGTTCTCTCACGATGGAAGTGAAAACACATGAAAAGAGAAATGCCTTTTGTTCTCCCACTCAAATTAAGATGCTCCAGCACCAAACCGGGGTTGAACCCCGTGGCCGGAGCTGCTGCCCGGCCCAGGGATTCACAAATCAGCATTTTGACCCCGGTCAGGGCGGTTGGATGTGTTTTGGGGGGGTTTCACGGTGTTTTTTTTAACCTTAAAAAATGTGCCCTGCAGCACGTGGGTAACTCAGCTCATTTTCTCAACCCAGCCTGCTCTACCTGAACGTCTCTGCTCGAATAAATCAGGCTTCAGCTCAGAAATTAGGATGAGGTTTTTGTTTTCGTTCTACTTATTTCATCTTTGTTTTTATAAATAAATACAAATCACTCAAACTGAAACTCGATGGCTTTGGTGATAATCAAAGAGCAGCCCTGGGGAAATTTTTCTTCATTACCATGTTCTTTCACAGCCCACACTTGGGGTTTCGGGAGGAAAACTTCTTAACCTTTTGCAGCAGCAGCACCCGACACTTTTTGAAGTCCTGGCACGCTCAGACTCGGGGTTCACATCGCGGAGCTGCCTTGGCATCACCTTTATTTTTGGGCCATGTGGAGAGGGTAAATTCTCCCACCCTCCAGCCTTTTCTCCCCTCAGTTCACCCCTTTTCCCTCCTTCAAAAAAATAAAAAAATAAAAAACCCAAAAAAACAACAACTCCCAAGAAAATGCTGGACCTCCCCTCTCTGAAGGGCTTGGGTCTTGTTGTTGTTTTTTCAGTTCTGTGGGGCAGCTCTGTTCTCTACCAGTTCTGTACAACATGTTTTAGTATTTGCAGCTCACTTCCTGTATGAGGTTACTTTGTTTATCATAAAACCCCTATTTTTAAACCCATTTCTGCCAATAAGTCATTTGAATGGCCCTGGCAGGCGCTCGTGACCGTCCCCTCCGACCCCAGCTGCCGGGGGCACTCCGGCGGCTCCGGGAGGGATTGGTGTTGGAATGTGGGCTGAGGGGGCTCTTCCCTCCAATCTCGGGGGGATTATTTGGGTTAAAACCACCAGGATTTCTGAAAATCTCAAGCGTGGGGTCGCTGCGTGCCGTGAGGATGCGGAGGGGTTACGGCGCTCCCCATCCTTAGGGAATGGCCGCCGTGCCATCTTCCAGCTTTATTCCCATTAATGACCGCCCAGGAGAGCTGTGGGGTTGTTGGAAAAGCGGCTCTGCCCGTAATTGCGGCGAGATGAGGCGCGGGTTAACGAAGGGCCGGGTCCCTGCGTGTCCCCCTGGGGACAGGGAGGGAGGAGCCCGTCACAAACCCAGCCGGGAGCGATCCATCAAAGCCGGGAGCAGCGGGCCCTGCGTCCCCGCGAGAGCTGTGGGAAGCCCCCTGAGCTCCCCAGCACCGGCCGTGCTTGGAGCAGCGGTGTCTCCATCAGGGGTCACCTCCCTGTCTGCCTTTCCTTGGCTGAATTTGTCAGAATTCCACAGAAAAGAGGTTTGGGATGCTCGGGAAGGGCGGCAGGGAGGTCCCCCTGGTCCAGCCATCCCTGAGCTGGTCTCACACCCTATAAAAACCCCGCTGGAGCACCTTGAACCACCCTTTCTTGCTTTTAGGGACCTCCCTGGCATCCACCCCTTCCCACCTCCGTCTGTGCCGGGTGCGTGACCCCAGGAGAGGTCGAGCGTCCAAGGAGCCGCCAGAAGGGCAGAAAAGCCGCTGGAAAGAGTGAGCTTTGTTGCAATATGAAAATCGAATGCAAAGCTTGGGGGGGGTTATTTTTAGCTGCTTTAGGCTGCACAGGTGTTTGAAAGGTCAGCGGCGAGTCATTGGAAAAAAAAATAAATATATTTGTTTCTGTGCGTGGGGAGGGCCTGGCGTCGCCCCCGTGGCGCTGGATGACTGGAATCTCAGCCTCAGCTTGGGTTGCTGGACAGTCCCAAGGCCAGCAGGGGTGTGGGACTGCAGAAATGTCCCAGATTTGTGTGTCCCCAACACAAATGTCCCAGATTTGTGTGTCCCCAACAGCGTGAGCACGCGGCAGCCATGGGTGGCCAGCTCTGACAGGCACAGGGAGCTGTGGCCTTTTCTGTGGATAGAATCTGCGAGTTTGCTCCTTTTCACAGAATAAAGATAATTTGTCATCCTTCAAACAGAATCGTGTGGGGGTTTTTATGAGCTCCTAGAATTTAAGAGCATGGAAAGGGCCTGGCTCGAGGGGAGGAGTCACTGGTGTGGCTTTGGTGAGCCCAGGCCGTGGCCTACATGGGCTGAGGCCAGCCTGGCTTTGGTGGAGCCATGGCCACATTCCCACATGGCCAACAGGCCACGACCACCTTTGGCTTGGCTATGAACACCTGAACTGGGTAATGGCCGACCTGAACTGGGCCTTGGCTGCCCTGAACTGGGCCTTGGCCCATCTGAACTGTGAACACCCTGAACTGGGCCATGGCTGCCATGAATTGGGCCTTGACCACACTGAACTGGGCCTTGGCCACCCTGACCTGGGTAATGGCCACCCTGAATTGGGCTTTGGCTGTCCTGAACTCGGCCTTGGCCCATCTGAACTGTGAACACCCTGAACTGGGCCATGGCTGCCCTGAACTGTGAATACCTTGAACTGGGCCTTGGCCGCCCTGAACTGGGCCTTGGCTGTCCTGAATCAGGCCATGGCCAGCCTGAACTGGGCCTTGGCCTCCCTGAACTGGGACATGGCTGCCCTGAATTGGGCCTTGGCTTCTCTGAACTGGGCCTTGGCCACCCTGAACCATGGCCACTCTGAACTGGTCCTTGATCACATTGAACTGGGCCTTGACCACACTGAACTGGGCCTTGACCACATTGAATTGGGCCTTGACCACATTGAATTGGGCCTTGGTCCACCTGAACTGGGCCATGGCCACCCTGAACTGGGTAATGGCCACCCTGAACTGGGTAATGGCCACCCTGAACTGGTCCTTGACCACACTGAACTGGGCCATGGCCGCCCTGAACCATCACCACCTTGGATTTGACCCTGACCATGGCCAAGCTGGACCCGAACACCGTGAAGGTGGCCATGAGCCCTTGCTGTTGGCCATGAGCCCTCGTTGCTGGCCCTGGCACACGCTGAGGGCAGAGCTCAGCCATGGCCGCTGCTTCCCTTCCCTTCCCGTGTGTCCCCAAGGTCACTGCAGCGCTCAGACAGGCCACGAGCTCCTCCCAGCTTGGGGACAGCAGGGTCACCCGTCACAGGTGTGACACCACTCACCTGGACATGTCCACGAGCTCCCGAATTCCACCAGGACCACGGAGCCACCAGGAGAGCGGGGCCAGCAGCTGCCACAGGTTCTGCTGGGCAATTAAACCTTTTTTTTTTGTGAGTTCAAGAAGCCCCCAAAATAGCACCTGAAACCAATAAACTTCCCTTTCAGGAACTTCTGTAATTTGAAACACACTCAAGACCAAAAAAAAAGAAAAAAAAAAAAATCCAGAATTTTTTTTTTTAGGTTGTTTATCAAGTAGGACTTCGGGGGGTTGTTTTTAAATCCCTTTCAGGTGGTGAGTGCTGAGGAATAAGGGGAGGGATAGGAAGGGCTGGAGGGAAAAATGGGAGGTGGGATGGGAATTTTTAGGAGCAGATTTAAAACTATAAAGTAAAAACTGCCACGTGAAATAATGGAGAAAAACAAGTGATGTTCCATAACAAAATCAAAATAATGTTAATAACAAAAACAAGACACAAAGCATAAAATAAACCCCAAAATTTCTTCAATGCCAGTGAAAAACCAGCTGGGGACAAGAAGTGCATGGAAGGTGCCCATGAGCTGGGCTTGAGCCCACAGCCACATAAATGTGAGGAAAAGCAAAAAAAATTCCAAGCAATCCCCAAATAACTCCCAGCTGGAGCAGCTTTTGGGGTTGGGAACACTCAAGGCAGCACCTGACAAAGCGAATTCACTCAAGAGCTGCATTTTTGGGTGTCCTGAAGCATTTTGGAGCTGCAGGACAACAAAATGGAGAGGGGGAAACCAAAATGGAGGGAGAATGGGTGAAAAATGGGGAAAATTGGTGACAAAGCAACAACTATCCTCTTCTTAGGAGAACCTCAATCCCCACAAAAGAAGCAGCAGCCGGGACAAATAGTTGAAAGTTTTTATTAATATAAAACTCATATTAAGAACATAAAAGATTCTTAAAAACAAAACCAAAAAAACAAACCCCCCCCCAAAAAAAAAACAACAAAAAAAAAAAACCAAGGCTCTTGCGATTATTTACAGCAGTATTGCACAAGTAAAGTGGCAATTACCCTGTCCAAAATTCATCAGTGCAAAACACAAGGAAGGCAGGGAAATTGCAGTCAACAATGCTACATACGCTGGGTCCTGCGACACGATTTAGTGATTCACGAGATCCCTCGGGATGGCTGCTCCAGGAAAACCTGGCTGGAGCAACCCCAGGGGGGTGGAGGAGCCAAATTCCAAATTCCCACTGAATTTCGCTAATTCTGAAGTCTTTGAGGTGCCTAAATCACTCCTGGGAAGTGGGGACTTAGGCACTTGGAGAAAAAAAACCAAAAATAACAAAAAAAAAAAGAATTTAAATCTTGTTGTCCACACCACGATGGCTTTGGAAGGGGATCCAACACTTCTGGCAGGGAGGAAACCAAATCTTCACAGGAACTTAAATAAGCAGGAAATAAATATACAACATTTCTACAAGTTACAGCATTAAACAGTAGAGTGCATTAATTACACAGGAAAAAAAAAAAAAAAAACCAACCAAAAANNAAAAAAAACAACCAAAAAAGAACCTACAGTATTTACCAATTAAACTCTAAAAAAGTGTAGGAAAAAAGATTATTTTTTTTTTGTAAATTTTTTTTTAGGTTTTTTTAGAAGTATTTCTAAGCTGTACAAAACTTACAGGAGAGAAAGGAGAGGGAGTACATTGCACACAGATATTTGGCTCAGATGATGAAAATAATACGGCGCTCTACTCTAATAAATATTTGGGTATTTACAGTTTGGTGGAAAAGAGGAGAAGCGAGAATGGGACCAATCTGGTTTCCAAGGAAAACTCTTCATCCTTTTGGTGCAACACAGAGCACAGGTTATGCTTCAACACGACCCAGAGCAGGCAGCCAACATGGCTGAAAGGAGCATAAATCCCTATTTTACATCATTCTTCTCTTTTGAGGCTTTTTTGGGGGCTTTTTCCCACAAAAACCTCACAACAGCACAGGAATCCTGCTTTTGGAGGTTTCCTTTTCCTATGATTTTTTTGGCTGGGAACTCCTCCTGTGGAGAAGGCCCTGGGAGACTTTGCCAATACCTTCAATTTTTGTTTAATTTTTTTTTTCCTTGAAATGAATCTGGGTTTTATCTCCACGGGGGGATGGGATAAAGTGCTCTTTGGTGATTCTTTGGTGTACTCCAAGGGACACATTCCGGGATGCCAAAAGTTGGGAGATTCCCAAAGCACCATTTCATCCACCAGCAACGATGGAACTCGACTTGTGAGGGGAAAAAAAAAAACCAAAACTCACTGGGTTTCCCCCCTGCACTTCTGCTGCTGAGTTTTCTGTGTTTAAATTTAAATTTTACCAGCGGAATTCCACGGGAAATCCCTGGTGGCAGCACAGCCAAAGGCAGAGGCAAATCCCAAGGGATGAGGAGCAGGATCTGCCCCGGCCAAGCTCCCTCGCTGTTCGAACCGCTCGCTCTCCGCCAGTGCAAAGGTTCCCCCAAAAGGGCTCCAAAATGCCCTTCCCAAAACACTCCTGCTCCTGCAGCCGCTGCTCACCTCGCACTTCCAAGGAGAAAAAAGGGAATGAAATTGGCGATCGAGATTAAAACTCCCTCTGCGATCCTCCAGGAGCGGGACTGGAGGCCCCGCTCTGACCCGCCGGGCAGAGAGATCCCGCTGGGGTCTGTCCATCGTTAATTAACACTAATTATCATCCATGGCACTCAGCACCGCTCCGAGGGGAGGTTTGGGATGGGGTTTTCCTTCTTTTCTGTTCCTGTGGCGCTGGTGAGGGAGCAGAAAGGAGCCCGCAGCTGTCAGGGAGCGCCCGCAGCGGCCTGAGGGGAGGGCGGCGTTCGTGCATAGATACGGGACGGCCGGAGCGGCCAAAAAACACCTGCAGGGAGACAGCAGGAACCCACGGATCCTGGGGGTATTTCCAGGGGAAAACGTGCTCCCAGGGGTGCTGCTGGGGGAAAAGAGAAAGGCCCCGGGACACGGAGCACCTGGGAAGTTCTCCGGCCGATCTGCTTGGAATGTTCCGGATGGATCCGCGTGGGGCTGGCGTCCTTCCCTCCGCAGCGCGGTGCTGGTCCCTGTCTGAACACGGAGAGGATCCCAGAAAATATCACCGTGGAAAGCTCTGTGGACAGCCACGACTCGCAGCAGGTCCTGCCGGGAATGGTTTATTGCTGGATTGCTCGGTCCCCCACAGCGGACAGCAGACGCTACAGAAGCGTTTTCACACGTTTTATAGAAAGAATTTCTTGTTTTTTAAAAAAAAAAGGCAACCTGGTGGCTTTTGGGGTTTGGTTGGTTGTGATGGTTTGGACCCTGGAGTTCGACAGCGAAGTCTTGAAATTCAGAGTGGATCAAAAAAAAATAAAAATTGAGATATCAAAACACAAAAAAAAAAATTAAAAAAATCAGTCAGCAGGAAATAGGCTGATTTGCATGATGCAAACGAAGTTGGATTTGGGGTAGCATTAGGTATTTACAGGTAAAAGAAGTGCTGATCAAATCCCTCTGCCCTTTTTCCAGCCTTTCTGCAGGGCAAACACCCCGGAGGCAAAGGGAGAGGGGAGGAATCTGAGCCTGGCAAAGCAAACTCCTGTGGCTCTGCCCATCAGCTGGCTCAGGTTTCCCTCCTTCCTGCCGTGGGGCTCATCCCACAGGATTCCAGGAACGATGACAAAACATGATTCCACATTTTCGCTGAGACTCTTTTGGGGGAAAAAAAATTAATTAAAAAAATTTAAAAAAGAATAAAAAGAGTGGAGAGAAACACCGAGTAAACACCACTCTGCCGTAAAACGCCGCGGTTGAGATGGGACGTCCACCCTCATCCTGCCACGTGTCCTGGGGGAGAGGCAGGGTGGGAGCCCCCACATCCATCCGTGTGTCCATCCTTCCCGGGCTTTCCCAGCGAGGAATTCAGTCCTGGTGGCTTGGGATGCACCGGGGGCGCTCACTGGAGCCTCCAGATGAGGCGGACGATGTAACGCAGCAGGCGCAGGATCACGACCTGGGGGTTGCCCACCTGCTGATCCAAGAAACCCTGAAAGACAGGGAGAGCAAAACAAAAAACAAAACAAAAAAAGAAGAGAAAAACCAAACAAAGCTGTGACTCTTTAATTCCTGGCATGAAGCACCCCCCCCCAAATGCTATATGAAAATATTCCAGAGGCAAGAAGTGAGGCGTTTGACATTTTGCAGCCAGCAGAGCTCGGGGCTCGTGACAGCAGTCAAGGGGAGCCTCCTCCTCCAGGAAAAGCCCGGGACCCACGAGCCTTGCTGGGACAAGCAGAGGCCGGGTGGTGAACTGCCCGGTCTGGGGAGGTCCCACCCCTGGGGAAGGAGCGTGACAGGGACCCGTCCGACAGCCCCGACCTGCCCAGCGAGTGAGCGCAGCTCTGGCACGGCTGCAGTTCCCCCTTTCTGACCCCGGGCTGAAAGGGCAGAGCCCAGAGGGACAGGCACGAGCCCTTCCACCTTCCCCTCCGGAGCCGAGGAGCAGCCAGAACGCTTCCAGGAGGAGAAGGGACCTTCCCAACAAGTGCCTCAGGGGTGATAATTAAACCGCGGCCGAAATGCTCTGGAGCCTCCCCAGCTCTGGGCGCAGCGAGGGAGGATCTGTCACGTGCTGACTGCGCCAGGTACAAAGTGTTTTTAGGGTCACGCATGACGTCCCCTGCTCGTGTCACCTGAGCGGGCGGGACGTGTCCTCCGCGTTCCGCTCCTCGCCCCGGGCTGCAATTCCAGCCTCCTGCAACCCTGGGGGATGCTGCCTGCACCTCGCCCTGCTGCTGCCCGGGAAACACCCCCGTTCCAAAAAAAATCCAGCACAGGGCTGCGGGGAGCAGCACAGAGTTCCAGCAGCGAAGGAGCCGGGATAACGGGGGAAGGATGCTCCTGCTGCTCACAAAGCGCTCCACATTTAAGGCACTGCTCTGGGAGGAGAGGGGAGATGGGCTGGGGTGGAGCAGCACTGAAGGGGCTCGCCAGGGAATGGTCACAGCCCCGAGGCTGCCAGAGTCCAAGGAGTACGGGGACAGTGCTCTCAGGCACAGGGTGGCACTGCTGGGGCTGTGCAGGGCGAAGAGTTTGGACCTGGAGATCCTTCAGCTCAGGATATTCCATGGCACTCTGCAGCTCTTCCGGACAGCCTGGTCCCTCCCCTCATTGGAAAAATGTCCTTTCATCCCAAAAAGCAGCCACTTTGCAGCACAAGGGATCAGCCTGGCTCGGGGGAGGTCGGAAGATGCAGTTCTGGATTCTGGAGTGGGGACGTCAGCTTATCACCATTCTGTTGCAGGTCAGGAATGCCAGGGCACTCGGGACAAGCGGAGCAGGCGGAGATGACGTGGGAAAAGCGGGATCACAGCAGCCTGAGCCCTGTTTTGCGGGAACTGCAGCCCCGGGAGCGGTGAGGAAGCGCCGCAGGAGCTGCCTGGGAGCCGAGGAGGACGGATAAGGATCCACCACCACCGCCGCCACTCCTGGCTGCTCTTCCCGGGTGGATGGAGCAGATTCCACAAGCAGGGACACGCAGCCGTCGGGAGCTCTCGGCAGCCGAGACGCCGTTCTTGCCTCACGCCCTGGGCTGGGCTGCCGTGGGCTCGGACCGGGCTCTTCTGTGCCCTCGCTGCGTCGATTTGGGTTGCGACACCCCCAGGTGAGCAAGTTCATGGGTTAGGAAAACTCGTTCAAAACAGGGAGAGAAATGAGTTCTGGGACCGAGTCTCTCGTTCGCAGCAGCTGGGATTTGGGAGCTGGGCTGGGAATCCCACTGAATGCTTCCCTAAAAGCGATGGTGCTGGGCAGAGCATCCCCAAAATCTCCCTGCCTCTCCCTTTTTAAAAGTTCCCTGGTCACCATTGGGTCCAGGCCCAACCCAACACCTCTGCCCCAAAACCCTTGTGCAAACCTGGTGCCCCTAAAGCTCCCAGCCCCGATTCAAGGTTATTTTTAATCGATTTAAAGGTTATTTTTCGTCGATTCGAGGCCGTCGCCACCGCAGATTTGCCTGGTCCACGCCACCCCCCGCCCGCGCAGCCTTTTCTCCGTCTGAGTGAACGAAATGCTCACCGCAGAGAGAAGAGTTTCCAGAAATGATTCAGCCCTTCCCTCTGAGAGAAATGGAAAGCAGAGAGGGGAAAGTTACCCTGCGTGGACAATAGGAGGCATTGAACTCGTCACCGATGCGCCGCAGCTCCTGCGCGATCCAGATCTCCGGCTGCACCTCGTCGGCTGGAGACTGGGACTGCCACCGGGAAGCTGGGATGGAACAGGAGAGTTGGGAACCCAGGAACAAGAGCAGAAATTGTGCACAGTTTGCTGTGTAAAACTCTGCACTAACACATCAGCTCCTGCCATCTTATTCCTCTGTTTTTTACTGCTGTTGTGTTTTAACTCTCTTAAATCCCCGGGGATTCGCCGCATACAATGAACGCGTTTTTATTCCTTGTTATTTCTTGTATTATTATTACTATTACTAGGCTTTTGTTTATTTATTGTAGGCTTTCCGTGGGAGCATCTCCAAACTTTAGTCCCTCTTAAACAGGGCTAAAAGCCAAGGTGCCACGCTCCAATTTCCTCCCCTTGACAAACCTCCTCGCTCCCCTTTTCCTTCCTTCAGCAGCAACTCCTTCCCTAACCTTAAATACCCTGTGGATATTTTCATCCAATCCTCACGTTTCTTCCCCCAATCATCCTCAAGCGCTCAACAAGGAAAACCAATGGGTTTGTCGCAGGGAGGAGAAAGCCACAGTTGGATTTGTGGGCGGAGAAACCACATTTCCAGCAAATCCAAGTGCTGCCTTGAAAGAGAAGAGTTCATGCATTTATTATACTGCAGGATACACAATTATTTTAGGTCTTCATCTCATTATTAAGCATGTGGTAAATCCTCCAAATAGCCAGGGAAGAAAAAAGAGACAGGACCATGTATGATACCAGCACCGCCTCATCCCCCCTTCCTTAAAGTTCAGGATACGAGCAGAAATTGCAGCCTTAAGGAATATTAAAAAAAAAAAAAAAACAACTAACCAAAAAAAAAAATTACTGCACAAAACAAAGCAGTGTTTTGGCATGACAGCTTCGGAGCAATCACAAGGGAACAGGAATAGCTTCCAATCTTCCAAATATTCAAAGGATTTGTAGGGCAGTTAGGGAAAAAAAAAAAAAAGGGAAAAAAAAAATTAAATAAAAGCCTGGCTCCGACCTGACTGGAAAATGCATTTCCGAGCCAAGGCAGCGCTGCTTGGCCGGAGGATGTGTTTTGTTTTCACGCTGTAGTAGCGCAGGAGCGGCGCTTCTCCTCTGCCGGTGAATGAACCACGCGCGGCGCTCGCGGTTCCTCCCCAGTCCCTCTGTCCCTCTGTCCGTCCCTCTGTCCGTCTGTCCCGGGTCCCCCGGGGAGCCACACGGGCTTCGGCCGCGGCGGAGCGACCTTCCCAAACCCCCGGCAGGGAAACAAAACCACGCGGCGAGGCGCGGCAGGAAGAGGCGAGAGCAGCGCCGGGGACGGGAGGACAGCCCCGCGGAGGACGGGAGGACAGCCACACAGGGCACGGCGCTGCTCCGCTCCACTGCTCCATCCTTCCTTCCTTCCCGCCTTTTGCCATCTCCCCTTCTCCCTTCACCGTCCTTCCCCTCTCTGCCATTCTTCCCTTTCTTTACTGTCCTTCCCTCACCTTCTGCCTTCCTTTGCCATACTTCCCTCGCCTTCTACCATCCTTCCCCCACCTTTTGCCATCCTTCCTCCTCTCTGCCATCCCTCCCTCACCTTTTGCCATCCTTCCCCCTTTTACCATCATTCTCCCCTTTTTACCATCCTTCCCCCTCCTTTTTTCTACCCTTCCCTCACCTTTTACCACCCTTCCTTCCCCTTTTGCCATCCTTCCCCACCTTTTACTATCATTCTCTTTTTACCATCCTTCCCTCCCTTTTACCATCCTTCTTCCCACTTTTGTCACCATTCCTCCACTCTGCCATCCTTCCCTTTTTACCATCCTTCCCCCACATTTTGCCATCCTTCCTCCGCTCTGCCAGCCTCACCTTTTGCCATCCTTGCCCCCACTTTTACCATCCTTCTCTCACCTTTTACCATCCTTCCCCCAACTTTTGCCATCTTTCCTTCCCCTTTTGCCATCCTTCCCTCACCTTTTACCATCATTCTCCTCTTTTTACCATCCTTCCCTCCCTTTTACCATCCTTCTTCCCACTTTTGTCACCATTCCTCCACTCTGCCATCCTTCCCTTTTTACCATCCTCCCCCCACATTTTGCCATCCTTCCTCCGCTCTGCCAGCCTCACCTTTTGCCATCCTTGCCCCCACTTTTACCATCCTTCTCTCACCTTTTACCATCCTTCCCCTTCATTTTGCCATCCTTCCTTCCCCTTTTGCCATCATCCTCCCCTTTCACCACCATCCATCTGCTCTGCCATCCTCACCTTTCACCATCCTTCCCCTTCACTTCTTTCACCCTTCCCTCACCTTTTACCATCCTTCCCCCACATTTTGCCATCCTTCCTCCACTCTGCCATCCTTCCCTTTTTACCATCCTTCCCCCACATTTTGCCATCCTTCCTCCACTCTGCCATCCTCACCTTTTACCACCCTTCCTTCCCCTTTTCCCATCCTTCCCCCACCTTTTACCATCATTCTCCCCTTTTTACCATCCTCACCTCTTGCCATCCTTCCTCCTCCCTTTTTCCACCCTTCCTCCTGTCTGCCATCCTTCCCCCGGCACCGCGCCCGCGGGGCTCCTCCGCCCGGGAGAGGCTCGGGCTGGGCTCGGTGGCTGAGAGCGAAATCGGGCTGAGGTTTTCAGAAAGGACTTTCTGCGGCGCTGCCGAGCGGCGGCGGCGAAAGGGGCCAGTCATAACTGGTCCCCAAACCAGTCACGGGCGCTTTCGGGGGCGGGGGGACACAGTCATAGCGCGAGCAATGAGGGTGACACGGCGACAAGCCCAGGGCCACCGGCACCGCCGGGGGGAGTGCCTGCCTCCACCCCGCGGGATGCACCGGCCTGGAATTGCTGCAGTTCCGGCTCGGAAGGGCAAAAAAAAAACCAACTCCAAACTGCAACTTGGGCTCCTGGGTCAGGTACCCAACCCTGCCCCCGCGAAGGAAATGTTGGAGAGCCGGGTGAAAACAAGAGCATCGCCTCCCAGCAGATTCCCAGCTCAAGGACATGTCCTTACACGTGGAGACCGACTTCTGGAGTGACAGGAGGTTTGTACTGCTCCTCTCTTTATGAGATCAAACCAGGAAAACTTGGGAAAACCTATTTCCGGAGCACCTCCTCCAGCCACGTTCCCTAAGGCCGCCTGCAAACAAAGCTGCGCCGTGCGGCTTTAAATCCAAGGGCAGAAAAGGAACCTCCTCCCACAGAGGGACGCGAAATTCCAAGCACAGTCACCCAACAAAGGCTGAGTTCAGCTGGGGTGACCTACACTCCTGCCTGGGAATTCCCCATCCCTGCCGACCTCTTCCCCCAAAAGCAGGATCAGGCCTCTTCCTCCAAACCAAGGCACAACCAACTCAACTCACCCCCTTGCTTCCTCTCCTCCCCATCCCCACAAGGATCTTTCTGGACATGCCAGGCTGGCACTGCAACCCTTGTTCTCCAGCATCCCCTCGCTGCTTTTGCCTCATTTCCCAAAAAAAAAATAAAATCCCGGCTTTGGAGGCAGCTGGATGCATCCCCTGAAGTGTCAACTAGGCAGCATAGCCCAAAGCATCACTTCCCAAAACCTCCGTGCCAGCAGCTCTTCCTTCCTCAACCCCAGGCATTCCCAGGGGCTGCCTCCACCTTTATCTGCCCTCGTCCAAACCTTTGGGGAAGGTTTTGCCCGATTTAGGGAGGGACTTTTGAGGCAGAGCATGAGTTTGCCACGCTGGGAGCAGCCTTGGAGCAGTTCCCCACTGCCCATGGGAGAGGCTGGGAGCATCCGTCGCTCCTGCTCGCAGGAAACCCCTGTTTATTTCAATAAAAATTATTATTATTATTATTATTGCTTATGCTTCCGAGAGAAACTCTCCACCTTGCAGTCTCTGCTCACGGCAGATAAAATCAGTGGGTAAAAGCACAACAAAAATATCCCCTTTGCTTCCTTCCCGAGGCACTGACACACGTCCACGTGGAAAACTTCATGGCACGCATCCAGCTGGACACTGCCAGGGCACGGGGATCGAGGAGGAGGTGTGTGGTTCAAAGAAATGGACCTAAACAATATCCCAAGGGGAGCTGCAGGCCTGGATGGGGATAAAAAAAACTCTGTAGCTCCCTGTTCCCAGCTTAATCCGTTCAGGAATACCCACGAGTCCCGGTTAAACATCGCTGAGGATTTTCCATTTGCTTATAGCTGTTTAGGATGATGCCCCTAGCAACACTCACTGATGAGAGCACAGGAACTTGGGGAAAAAAAAAACAAACAGGGAAAACTTCAGTTTCTTCCCAGGTAAAATAAACGGAAGCCTCGGCTCTCCCGGTGAGGAATTCCGGGAGCATCCCTGCCTGGCCCTGCCAGGGCAAGGTTGTGAAACTTGAATTAAGCTGTAATTACTGCAATAATGTCACAGAATCTTTCCTAAGGGCACGTTACAGCCAGGCCTCCGCAGCCAGAGCCAGGAGGGAGCGAAAACACACACCAACCGAAAAAAGACGGGTGCTTAGATCCCAGAAAGCCTGGAGCTGGTGTTTGCTATCCCCACGCCTCGCTCCCACCCTGCCCCGGTGGAAGCGAAAAGGTGGAAGTTCAAATTCCAATTAGAGGGAATTAATCAGGAGAGGGGAATGCTGGACACGCGGGCAGGTTTTCCCTGATGGAGAGAGGCTTCACCTGGCAAAGCCGGCACTGACAAACGCCCCCGGCCGCCTCCAGGCCCCTTCCCAGCGGGATTTTGGGATGCGTGACCCCGGCGCCTCCGGCACCGAGCGAAGGGAGAGCCGGCAGCCACGCCGAGCCAGGAGCCACTCGCTTGGCAAAACAGCGAGCCCTGAGTAGGAAGCTGGACTCAACAACTCTGTCCCCTCCTCCCCTGGCAGCGACTGACCGAGCCCGGAAAAGAATAAACATCATAGTAATGAAAAGCCCGGCGCTGGACGCGCGGGAGTTCCCCGGCGCTGTGTTTGCTCTCGGCGGGCCCGGCCAGCTTCCACAAATCCCAGAGCGCCGGGACAGCCTCCAGCCCGCCAGGCTCGCCTGCTCCCAAAATCCGCGGGCTGGGATGCGGGAGGTGCTGCTGCTGCTGCTGCAGGTGCCTCGCACGGCTACCTGCGTTTCACATCCTTCCAAGGGCAGGCGAGGCTGAGAGCAGGAGCCCTCACGCACCAGCAGCGCCCTGGCAGCGTGTGCTCGCAGCTTCACACACCTCTACACAAACCCCCGGCACCTCGCACACCCCCAGGAGAACTCGCGTTTTCCACGGTTCTGAGGAAAGCCGAGCCGGGTGAGGGGTGAGCAAACCGCTCCTACACTTTCAGCCTCGCACCGCGCATTCACCCTCCACGCGTCTCCCTCAGAACTTCACTTTCGCACCTTCACACGCCCCCACGGGAACGCGTGTTTTCCCCGGTTCCGAGGAAAGCCACGCCAGGTGAGGAGGGGGAGCGAGGGCAGCCGAGCCCGTCGGGGACGGGAAGCGAGGAGCAGGGGGAGGAGGAGGAGGAGGATGAGGAGCCGCGCCCCAGAGCTCACCCATGGCGCTGAGGCAGTGGCTGAGCGCCTGGCACGGCGGGCTGGGGGTCTGCGTGGCCTTGTCGCAGCGCTCGGCGTCGAACGAGAAGTACCCGCTGGAGGAGCGCGGCAGCAGCGGCGACCTCCGCACGAAGATGAAGAGCGGCGAGCGGGTGGCGAAGGGGCCGGGGCTGGGGCTGGCGGGCGGGCCCCGCGCCGCGGACACCGGGCCGGCGCCGGG
>VXBU01013105.1:197118-226002 GCA_013400315.1 Bombycilla garrulus | reverse complement strand
CGCCGTGCACAGGCTGGCGGCCGGGGGGACATGGCCCGGCCTGATAAACGGAGCCCGGCGCAGCCTCACGGCCGCACACGTGCACTGCCAGCCTTACACACACACCCTCCGCACCGACACACCGCACCCAGAGCGCTGGGCGCTGATACTTTTACCCTCCCCGCTCTCGCACCTCACTCGCCTCACACACACTCGCTCCCTGGCCCGTGGGTGCTCCCCTCACACAGCGCAGGCACGGCCTGTTGCACCCCATGGGCACACACCAGGGGGACCACACTTTACACACACCTCACACTCACACACACACACCCCTGCTGCGAGGTACCTCCTGCACCCCACAGCCCCTCCAGCAGCAGCAGCAGCATCTCCAGCCCGTGGAGAAACGCAGCTGTGGAGAGGAAGGGCCGTGGAAAGCAAGGAAGACTGTGGAGCATGCAGAGGTAGGACTATGGGGTGGAAGAAGCCCTGTGGAGAGGAAGGACCTGGCCCATCCACCACAGGGGCTGAGCGCTGCTGCTGCTGCTGGAGCAGATTCCAGGGTGGCCACAGGTCCCCCATCCCAGCCCAGTGTCCCCCACCTCAGCCAGGGATGGTCCCACACGCTGCTGGAGGATCCCTGGCTGCTCCGGCTCTGTTCCGGTCCCCTTCACGCCACTCCAATGGGAGGGGAAGGAAAAGTGTCTGCAGGTATTTGAGTGGGCAAGATAATTAGGGAAATTTGTTAGGAAGACACTAGGGAAAAATTTGCAGACAGGGACCAGCAGCAGCAGAAGGGAGGATCTCGAAGGTCTGGCCATCACCTTTCCACATCAGAAAAGTGAGGGAGAAGCAGGGTTGAAAATCAGGTTTGTTCCTTGTTTCCCTCACACTTCCCCTGGATCCAGGAGCCACCCGAGGCTTTCCCCTTGACTGGGGCCTGCAGAGGNAGGAGCCACCCGAGGCTTTCCCCTTGCCTGGGGCCTGCAGAACATCCTGTGGCAGTGGGACAGAGCAATGGGGACACTCTGGAGGCACCAGGGCTGTGGGGACACAGGGCCAGCCAGCAGATGCTGCATCTGTTTTCTGCTCCTGGCTCGGTTTGGTTTCTGCGTGGGCGGCTCACACGAGCGCAAAGGGGATGGGGAACAGCCTGGCCTTTCCAGCCCTCAACCTTGAGCTGGCCCTTCTCCTCCTGCCCTCGGGTTTTTGGAGAGCCAGCATGGGCACCACGTGCATTTTCCCACCGTGAATCACGGCTCCAGCCTCCTGGAGCAAATCCGTTTTGACGTTATCCTCCTTCCTCTCGACGTGAGCCATCTCGGAGGAATTTGCACCAAAGCCGATCCCAAAGGTCCTTCATTTTCGGCACTGTGGGCACAGAGTGAGAGGGGGGAGTTGAAACCTGCCCCTCAGGCCTTGCAGCATCATCCATCCCCAGCTCCCTGGCAATGCTCTTTGGGAACACCTCAGCCCAGCCCTCCTCTGCACACACCGGTGTCCCTGTGTGAGGAGCTTCCCGTGTCCCACAGGGAAAGGAGAGGGGTGGAGGAGGATGGTGGGGACCCCGTGCTGCTGCGGCCCTCCAGCCGTGGCATCTCCCAGGCAGCCTGGCCCCTGTGCCATCACAGGATCACTGATTTGGAAAAGCCCTCCCAGCCCACGGAGCCCAGCCCAACCCCAGCAGGTTGGAGGCTGGAGCAGAGATGGGGCCTGGCTGGAGGGAACAGACTCCTCACCGTGCCGGGAAAACCCCCAGGGAAAACCACCCCCAGCCCCTCCTCCCCACCCAGCAGGTGCTCACCAAACCCCTTCTGACCTGAACAAAGCACCAACAACGGAAAAAAAACGACACCTTGTTCTCCTGCTCCTCCAACCCTTGTGACAAATGTGACTTCACTCGCGCTGCCAGATAAAATCAGGTCTGAGCCTCAAGCACGAGGCTGCGTCTGAGCCAGGCTTGGAGCCTGACCTTTGCGGTGCTCCCGGTTTCAAACACCAACCCAAAATCAAACCCTTTGTCATCAGCGTGGGGGTGCGTGAGCAGCAGAGGTTGGATAGAGATAAGAACAGGTGGGTTTTGTTAAAGAAACGTATATTTTAGTTAAAGAAAGCCCCAAGCCCTCGCTGGGGGATGGCACTACTCTCCGCACATCCACAGCGGTGACAATGATGTGGTGATGAGCCAAGAACGGTCCCACTGTGACCTGAGTGTTCCCTGGGCTGGGCGGGGGGTGGCACTTGGATTCCCTGCTGCCACCAGAGAATTTGGGAGCTGTTAACGTCTCTTTGAAGTTTATTGTTTATTGTATATTTATCTATTTACTGTTCCTAATGGAGCAAGTGACCCCAAGGAGGGGGAGCAGCACTGCTGCTTCGTTAGCGTGCGCCTGACTAATTACTGAGGTGGCTGCAGCTTCCAACAACCTCACACTTTATCCTTTTTAATGCCTTCAAAGCCATAATTAAGAATTTTGGCCAGGATCTACGGGGAGATGGCAGCAGAAAGGGCTTGGCCGGGGCTGAGTGGCGATGGCAAGGGACGGAAGAGCTGAGAGAGAGCCCCAGACCCCAGGGGGGGCCCCGGCTCGGTGGCAGAGGGTGAAAAATGAGTAAACCTGGGTTTTCTGCAGAAGAAAAGGCAGAGCCACCCACCCACACACCAGGAAATCTCTCCTCTCCGTGTGGGTGGTGGAGGCCCCGAGATGAGTTATCTCTAAAGGGCGGCTCTGGGGATACCTCGAGATCTCCGGTGAGGAAATATCACCCTGCCAGCTGGGCCCTGGGCTTCACTCCTGGCTTGGTTTAAATCAAGTACAACTGCACTCCACTGATCCATTTTTACCCCTCTGAAGAGTGTTTTTTTTTCTCCTCCCTGCTTCCCATGGGATGATGGTGGGGCAGGAGCAGGTGGCTGGGACAGGGGGCTGTGGTTTAGGGTGTTTAGTGTAAAAGAACAGCATTTATTAAGCGCAAACTGCAGCTAAAAGCTCCACCGTGCTCATAATGCTCTGAAAAGTGCTCCTCCACATATCCCCCTGATTATATGAGGAACTAAAAATATATAATTTAGAATATAGATCTAAAAACTTAAGCCTGGCAGAGATTTTGGCCTGGCCAGAGAACAGCTGGCTCCGGCTCAGCTCGTAAAAAAACGCAACTAAGGGGAGAAAGAACAAAAAAAGCCACCCCAGCATCCAGTGTTTATGTTTCCACCAGCTCTGAGGTGGCTGCAGCTGATCTGCCTCCTGGTGCAACTCGCTCCAGCTGAGTCAGGAACCAGCTGCTTGGGATCAGAGCCCAAGGGTTTTCCATGTGCCACGGGGAGCGGGGATTCCGAGGGGAATCCGAGAGGTTCTGCCATCAGGGCAGGGAGAGGAGCCCCAGCTGCAGGGAGAACACCAAACCCGAGCAGAACCAACACATCCCAGCTCTCCTGACTAGCCCAGGCTCACTCACCAGGGTGTTCCAGTTGAAGAATTTAAGATTAAAACACCCCTGAAACAGAAGCAGAAGGAGGGAGAATAGGAAAGGCCGTTGTCTCCCTCCTGTGGGGAGATGCAAAAATCAAATTAATGCCCTCTCCTCCCTCGGGGGGTGTTGTGCTGCTAAAATATTCCATTTAAAGGAACACTTTTTTTCCCCAAAATTCTGCCATTACAGGCAAACAAGAGATATTTCTCTTCTGGGTTTTGCCTGAGCTTGAATAATGATGTGGGGAGAGGTCAGAACTGGAGGTGCCAAGGGTGGGTTCAGTCCTGTCCAACTTAAATCTGACCTGCAAGCCTCCATTTCCTCCATCCTAGAAATTCCTGAGGGCAGGCAGAGGAGCAAGAGCCCAATCCAAGCACACCCATTGCCTCCCAAACCAATTAACAACTCAATTTAGCATATTTTTTTAGCATATTTCCCCCCCAAAAAAGCATAGAAAGATGCAAGCCATCATTGCTGAAGTCAACCCCAAACCCATTTATTATTTGAAACCAAGTTATTACAAAAAGATTCCACACCCATAAAACCCCAAGTCCTTGGAAAGTGTGCAAACTCAAGCCCTATTTCCGTGAGCGTTTGTGCTCGATGAGCAGCACCACGAGTCTGTTCCGAAGGAACTTGATTTCCTTTGCATAGGACCTGCAAAATAAATCCTTGAGCTTCTGGCGCAGGGCTGTGAGGGAAGGCAGGTTGTGGCAGCTGGGAATGTTCAGCAGGCTCTCAAAGAACTCTTTCCACAGCTCAGCGTTGGCAAGCCTGCAAAAAGGGACAAAAAAACATCAAGAAAAGCACTAAATTCAGCTGTTAAAATACTGATTTTTACTCTGCTCACAGTTGGAAAAGCTGTGGCACAACCTGACCTCAGAGCAACGTGGTACTAAGGTGGGTTTCTTAGGAAATCCAGGCAAGGATTTGGGGAATATTTGGGACACCCACCTCCTGAAGGTGCCCTCGGGCTTCCAGACCCCGTTGTCGTCCTTGAGGTGCATGTAGGTCCCGAAGAGCATGCAGTACACGGTGGCTGCGATCCCAAAGTAGTCTGTCTAAACCCAAACCACAGCAGTTTTGTGTCAGAAACACACCCAGAGCACTAAAAACGAGCTGAGAGCACCCCGTGGAGCGGGAGGTGCTGCAGCTCTGGGGGAGCCCAGCTGTGTGAGATTCCAGGCCCTCCGAGATTCCAGGCCCTCACTTACCTGGTAGTTCCATGGTTTGTTTGTCAGCATCTCCACGCACTGGAATCCAGATGTTTCACACCTGGCAGTGAAGGCTGTTCCCTCAGGGAAGAGCTTCATGTCGATGCTCTGGCCCAGGTCAATGAGGGTCAGGCCGTGGCACAGCCCATCGATGTCACACGTGTCGTTGTCCAGGAACCTTCAACCACAAGAAACAACCCCCTCAGTGTCTGCAGGCTCCCACGTGGTGACATCTGGTGACAACAGGAGAGACACTTGCCTTTCTCCCAGGATGAAATTGTCAGGCTTGATGTCCCCGTGGATGATTTTGCAGCTGTGCAGCTCCTCCACCATGTGGAGGATTTTGACAGCGAAGTACACGACCAGGGCTTGGGGCATCACCTTCTCGGGGAGCTTCTTGTAGATGTTGACAGCATTCTAGAAGCCAGAAATACAGGGATTAATGAACAGCAGACTCCCAGAGAAGGTAAACCAAGGGGAGGGGGCTTTCTGGAAAGAGAGAGGTGCTCTGGGAGAAGGTAAACCAAGGGGAGTGGGCTCTCTGGGAGAAGGTAAAGCAGGTGGAGGGGCTCTCTGGAAGGGCAGAGGCGCTCTGGGAGAAGGTAAATCAAATGGAGGGGCTCTCTGGAAGAGCAGAGGCGCTCTGGGAGAAGGTATAAGCAGGTGGAGGGGCTCTCCGGAAAGGCAGAGGTGATCTGGGAGAAGGTAAATCAAGGGCAGAGCTGCTCTGGGAGAAGGTAAATCAAGGACAGGGGGCTCTCTGGAAGGGCAGAGGCGCTCTGGGAGAAGGTAAACCAGGTGGAGGGGCTCTCTGGAAGAGCAGAAGTGATCTGGGAGAAGGTAAATCAAGGGCAGAGGCGCTCTGGGAGAAGGTAAATCAAGGGGAGGGGGCTCTGGAAAAGCAGAGGTGCTCTGGGNCAAGATGCTGCCGTTGGGGAAGAAGTGGGCGGAGTAGAAGTGGATGTAGAGGTGGCGCACCATGGGGCTCAGCCGCTCCAGCAGCTGCGTGGCGATGTAGAACTCCCAAGGGTTGGCAGGCTTCTGCACCTGGAAGAAAGGAGGGGATTTCCAGGGAAAATCTGGCAGCAGTACAAGCTGGAGCTCCCCCCAGGCTGGGTTGTGTTGTTGGTTTTTTAGTGGCAGATCAGGTACCTTGCCCTTCTTGAGCTTATCCCAGAATGGTTGGGTTTGGGAGGGGACTGAAAGATGATCCAGTTCCAGCTTCCATACCCTGCCACAGGACACCTCCCACTGTCCCAGGGTTCTCCAGCCCTGTCCAGCCTGGCCTTGGACTCTTCCAGGGATGCAGGGCCCGCCCACCCTCACAGTGATTTATAAACTCCATGATTAATCCTCTCAAATCAAGACTTCAATCCCATGCCACAATGCCACACACTCCTTGGGAATCTCCGATGCTCCAAAGAAAGCATAAATCGCCTTTCTGTCCTGGAAAAGTTTCACTTCAGGGGTTAAAGAGGGGCTTTAGTTTTTCCTGAGGGACTAAATGTTGGAGAGAAGATCCACAAGAAGGTGCCAGGGGCGGATCTGACATGGAAAGGCCAAGGATGTGTGTGAATCCACCCAGGGGGAGGGTCAGACTCAAGAACTGCTCCAGGAGAGCTGCTGTGGCCCAGCACCACTGACCTTGAAAACCACTTTCTGATTATTCCGAGGGTTACTGGCATCCAGGATGGAAGCTTGATAGACTTGGGCAAAAGCTCCTTCTCCAACCAAGCAGTCCACATGGAACGAGTTGGAACCTTTAAAAGATTAACATTCAAACCTGCCTGTCAGCTCCACAGAGGAAAAAGCAGGAGAAAAATTAGAGAAAAGCACCAGCCCATATGAATTATTTAATCCCAGGTCAAGTCTTTCCCTACAAATCTCTTCCTGCTAGGAACAGGGGAGAGCAGGAGTGCTGGACGTGCCACACACTCGACCCCGGTGTTTCTATTTTTGCCTGACCCCCTGGAAGCAGTCAAATTCCAAAGGGCATGCCCTGAAAAGTAAACACTAATGTTTAAGTCCCGCAGGGATGTTGCAATCCCTGTCCTACAGCTTTTGTTGACACGGGCCCGCTGCTCTTCCACACAAAGCTGCAGAGCTGTGGCCCAGTTTACAGGGAAAAATGCCTCCATCCAAAAGGCTCATGCTGCAAAGGACAAACAAACCAACCCCAGGCCTGATCCTCAACCTGAGGCTGAGATCATCTGGAGATACACACACAAGAAAGCTGAATTCCCACCTACTTATGAGCAGTTCCCCTGGGAAAAACCTTCGAGAAATGCTTGGCAATGATGAGCTCTTACCCAGTGAGAGTTCAGCCTTCAGTCTGATGGAGGGAAGAGGAGATTTCCACTCAAAGTAGTTGGCGTAGGCCCGGAGCGGCTTGGGAAGCTCCGACAGGAATTTGCTGATCAATTCCTTGTCCCAGGGGTTCTCCACAAGGACTTCATGGGAAAAAGGGAAGTGTTTAAGCTCGGGGTGCCATTCCAAAGAGGCAACACGAGCTTGGGCTTGAGTGAGTGTCACTAATTGGAAGAAAATAATACACTAAAAACCCCAAGAGGAATAAGGATATGCGAAGTATTCCTCGATTTTGACACTCCAGCTTTTGCACCTGCCCAGAAACCCAGAGCCTCCCAAAGTGTTTGAGCCTCAGTGAGCCCAGAGCCCGTCAGGATTCCAAGTATTCCTGCACTCTGGAGTATCCACGGCAATGTGCAATCCAGGTACAACCCACTCCCCCTGCCAGTCCTGCCCCAGATCCCTCACAGGAATCACGGAATTGCTCCCTGCAGAGCTCAGAGCGCTGTCCCTGGAAGGCAGGGAAGGGAACCAGGCGGTGCTGGGTACCTGCAGGGCTCCCACTCCGGGCTGTCCTGTCCTGCCCAGCTCCACACAGCCTCTCCTGGCAAGTTCTGTCCACCCCGAGGGAGGGGCAGTGTCCAGTTCTGCTTTGAGCTGTCTGCTCCTGCAGTCGTTGGGAAGCAGCTGCAGCAATTCCCTGGATTCCAGTCCCTTGTTTCAGGGCCTTGCCATGAAGCCCTCTCTGTTCTGGGATGTGCTCGAGAACAGGGCTACGGATTTAAACAGAATATTATTAATTATTAATCATGTTATAGCGCTATTATATTATTAACCTTCTCCCTTTGTTGGTTTGGCACCTTCAGGGAGTAAAAATGTGCTAAATGCCACCGTGGCAAACACAAAGGGGAATAAAATGGAATTTTCTGAGGAAAATTAGATTTGGTCAAGCCACTGTACCCATTCCCTAATAATTCTCAAGTTCACCAAGAGAAGAAAACTGGGTTTTTGGAAAGTTAGTTTTTAATTTCAGGGCAAATGGGGCAAAATGTAATTCTTGGGAGGATTTTTGGGGCATGGTGACCAAACCCAGGTGGAACACTCCCTGGAGTGCTGGGATGAGTGTTGGGCAGAGCCAGGCTGGAAAACCTTGGGAAATGTGCATTGGAGCAGCATACCTCAACTTCTTGAGCTTTGGCTGCCTGTGCAGTTCTTCAGAGAACTCCAAATCCATGTGGGGCAAATTTTCCTTAGAGGCTGAACAAAGGGAGCAAGAACAAGAGCAAATCAGTGTTTATTTCCCCAAAAGCAGGAATATTTGGAGTATTCTCCCTCAGCAGCTCTGAAACCCGCTGCCATGAAAACCAGAACTCAACAAAGCCTCGCTTCAAATACCCAAGCTAAAAAAGCAGCTGGATTTCTCCAGGCAGCAGATTCCAAGACTTAAAAGGGGCAGAGCAGCATAAAGGTGCTCCCAGATGGGATTCAGCCAATGTTTGGGTGTTCCCAACCCCTTGGAATGGTTCACAGCAGCAGCTGGACACACAAATCCTCTCTTGTCCCTCACCTTATCCCAGTTAAAAGTCCTTGGAGAGCTGGGGAGCTGCTGTTCCCCAGGGAACATGGGTGGGATTTGGGCAGAAATGGAGCCATGAGGCACCAAACTCAATGTTTTCCACCCAAAATATTCCCTGCTTTACCTCTGTCCTTCAAAGGGGGCTGGGAGGGAGCTGCCAGGTAACTGAAGGGTGTGGACATGAGCTGGGCAGCTCGGGCAAAATCCCTGGTGTTGTCTGGACTGGGAGCCAGGGCTTTGTTGCTGCAGGGGCCATTCCACACCGTGTAATCATCCCGCAGGAATTCTGTGTTCCCTGTTTCTTCCTAGGCAGGAAAACAAAAAAATAATAATCAAGGTTTAAAATTAAACCATCAAAATTATCCTGAACTATAAAAAAACCCCCATGTTTCCATAGTTTTAGATAATGTTGGTAACAACCAAAGCCACAGCAAAGTGCCAGACCACCAGGAATTGCTGTGAGAGCCTGGAAAAGCCAATCCCATGGGAAGGGATTTTTTCTACCCAAATTTTGCCCATCCCCTTGGCTATGGGAGCTGCGAGGTGGCTGCTGGAAGATGAAATGTCTCTTCTTCCCCCAAACTGATGCCAACTCCACACATTTGAGAGGTAGAGTTCTCCAGCAATTTTAGGTCAATCGACAATCCAAAAAGCTCATCCCGTTGGGCAGGGAATGGGGAAAGGTGTCCAGCCTTCAGTTAGGCATCATTCCTAGGAATATTATGGGATTGGGATAGAGCAGAGGTGAATCCACCCACTCTGGCAACCCTCCCAAGTGCACAACCCACTTTTCCAAGGCTAATCCCTGCCAGGATCACCACTCACTTCTGCTGCACAGCTCAAGGGATGTTCTCCAAAAGTTCTGGGCTCTTCTGGTTTGTTCTTGTGCTGTGGGATCCTGAAAAATTATCCCAAAAAGTTTAGAACAGCTTTTCCCCAGGAACTTCCCCAGGCACACCAGTCACAAAGGTTGGGTTTTTTTTAATTTGAATTTTCAATTTTAAGAGCCTCATTTGCAGCAACTCAGAGAAGCTGCAGCAGCTCAGAGTTATCCCCAAATTCTCCAGAGGATGAAACCTCTGTCCAAACAGGGAAGTTGTGCAATCCCAGAGCAGCAGCTCCTGCTTTTCTCGTGCCACTGCAGGCAGCTGCCACCAGCTGTATGTGAGCCAGTCCTGGCACAGCCACAGCAGAGTCCCAGGGACTGGGATCCATTTTCCCCGTGATTTTGAAGGAGCTGAGCTCCTGTTCCTTTTCCCCTCCTTACCTGCCGTTCTCCTTCTCCTCCTCATCCTCAAAGATGGCAAATGCAGGAGTGACAGGGACAACAGTGTTGGTTTTCAAACCTCCACCAGGCTCTGGAAATAAGAGATAACCCCTGTTATCTTCTCCCAATAAAGACTATTTACACAGCCACCTTCTCCCCCCTCTCCAGGCACGTGATGCTCAGGGCTCCATCCAGCTGCACCTGCAGAATTCCCACTCCAATCACCTTGGGAAGGGGATTTTTCCAGCCCAGCCCCAGATGTGAAAGCTCTCTCTGCTCACTCCTGTAAAGCCCCTGGGTTTCAGACTGGCTCAGCTCTTACAGCAAGGGCTGGTGGGAGGTGTCAGTGGGAAATAAAGGATGGAATTCCACAGATTGGGAAAATAAAGAGCACACACACCACTTTTTCTGCAAAAGGCTTCAAATTGCTCCTCACTGTCCTCCAGGAGAGATGGCTCAGGCAAGAAGGGTGTTTGGAACATATCCATGAGGACACCTGGGAAAGAAAGAAAAAAAGAAATAATAAAGGAGTAACATTTTTTTCCCCAGAATAATTTCCCAGAAAAAGAAATTTTCAAATTACTAAATTGTGTAGTAGCCACAAATCAAATACCAATTAATTCTGACAGCCTACAATGCTAATTAATAATATTCTTATAATTTATTAGCTGTCAATAATCAATTATTCCTCCCTCTTGCATTTAAACACCTCAGACAACTGATCAGACACTGGAAGGGCCAATTTGGCCAACACACACTTGGTCATGGCCCTTCTTATTCCCTATCCAAGGGGAGATTCCAGGTTTCCTAAGAGAGCAAGTTCTCCTTTCATTTCTCAGATTTCTGGAAAATATAGATATTTGCAGGACTTATGAAAGCCACGGGCTTTTGGGGTTTATTTCTTCATTTTTATTCAGCTCAGCATCAAGCAGAGCTGGCTGTGAACTTCCAAATTAGTGCAGTTTAGGTCTTTACCTCTGTACTGGTTTGAAAGCAAAGCCAGTGAGACTCCAACTCAGAAATACAATTTAGCAGGAAAAAAAGTAAAATACCTACAAATAATACAAAAGAAACAAAACCACTGCCAGAGTCAGAATACAACCTGACACCCTGCTAGTTAGGGTGGTGGGAGCTGTCCAGATGAAGTGGTGATCCTGTAGAAAGTTCTGGTAGCTCTTGTTCTCTGGAAGCCAGTGGGTGAGAACAGCTTGTTCTGCCCCAAGCCCAGATTATATCCAGGTGGGAATGCTTGGCTCCTCCCCCTGGGCGGAGCATCTCACAATGGGCTGATGTCATTAATGAGTCATGCAGTGGGTCGTTAATTGCTCATTAAGCACAAATGGCTGCTGAGGGAGTTATCTGTGACTCATGGGCAAGGTGTTAATGGCCCATTCACAGGAGATGGTCCGGGGGAGGAGGTAAAGAAAAACACTGCCCCTCCTGGTTTAACAGCTCATGAAGATGGGGATAGAACACCGACCCTCTGGCACATCTTCACATTGTCACCTAGGACACCCTCCCAAACAGCATCCCCTGAAAAAGCAGCTGGGCAACAAACTCTCTCCTGGCAGCGATTTATCCAGGAATTGATGGGAGGTGGCTGCTGGGATGTTGTGAAAACATCAATCTCTGCTCACAAGTTTTGGGTCACCCAGACAATTAGTGACTTCATGTTATCTTCCTCTTTGAATGGCACACGTGCCCACACAGCTCCCTGGGCTAGGAAAGGCTCCACTGACATTTCCAGGAAAGATCCCACGGGCTCCAGGGGAAGGAGCATTTTATTCCAGACCTTACCCAAGGCTTCCTTCGTGTGCACCGTGGGTGAGGGCTGCACCTTGAAGGGCGTTGTGGTCCCCATTGCTCCTCCCAGCGAGGTGTTGGGGGTGGCTTGGGAAGCATTTCCACAGGCAAAGGAGGAATTCCCAACTCTGGAGGCTGGAAAACACAAGGGCAAGATCATTCCTGAAGGAACCTGGGATCGTTTAGGAGCATTCCAGCAGAAGGTTAGTGAGGGAAGTAAACAAAAGGAGCAGCAGCCACGCAGAATTCGGGGAGAGCTTTTGGCTTGCTCAGAGGTTTTTGTGGAAGATTCCCAGGGGAGGATGCCCTGGAGGGCCAGAGGGACCTGGGAGAGCTGGGAGGCTTCCAAGGAATCTATCTACAATTCCCAGGAGTGCTCTATCCCAACACAGAGAGTGAAGCAGGAGGCCAGCGAGGACAAACAGCGATTCCACCACGCTCCAAAAGGAGCTGCTCCAAACAGGGAGCAGGGGCTGGATCCATATCCATGGAAGGGACAGAGAGACCCTGCACCCCATGCAGGGCTGCAACCTGGGAAGCCAAGAAGCTTTGCCAGGGTTGGAGCTGGTGTCCCCGTGCAGGTGACAATTCCCAGCTGGGAGCAGCCACACCAATGGCTTCAGGCTCCATCCAAAGGCTCCTCACCTTCCTTGGCATCCACAGCACGAGTTAATCCAGTGCATCCCTTGTTAGGGGACCTTCAGAAGAAACAGTCACAACATTACCTCGCTATAAAAGCCATTTAAATCCCACTTTAATCCCTCTTTCAACAAAGTAAGGGGTCCTTTAATAAAGATCACCCTGGAAAGTTTCTCACACAGCTGCCAATAACCTGGGAGGCAGCAGAGTCTTTTAAAAAGGTTAAAATGTGTTAAAAACTCTCTCCTTGGACACAGTTTGCCTCCAAGGAATTTCTGAATATGAGTAACTGAATTTCTGAATATGAGTGAATAACTGTTCCCACCTTGGCCAAGCCCACTGAGCCACCCTGGCTTTCTCCCTCTGCTCCCCCCACTTTGTGGCCAAGTCCCACAGCAAAAGTGCAGGAGAGAAACACCAGCACTTTTCATCTTTCTCTGGAGACCTTTGAGTGGGACCTGCACGAGCAAAGCCCTGCCTGGAGTTTATTCCAGGCAATACACACCAAATGTCCTCTTACTGCAATTAACAAAGGAATTAAACGTGGCCACAAGGACCAAGTTTGATCTAAGTTTAATAAATAGTGTTTTTTTTCTTTTCCAGAAGGGGAAGAAATGCTTGTTTTTAGCTAATTCTCAGCACTGGCCCTGAGGACACCACTGCAGAGGAGAGGTTTTCACACTCACGCTTCTCCTGAGCTGCGAGGCAGAGCCGGGGCGGGACGAGCCCGTTCCTGGGGTGGAGCTGCACTGAAGGGAGCCTGCAGCAAACTGGTGTGGAGCTCCCCAGGCCGTGCCCAAGCTCCAGCTGGCTCCTTCTCCTCGGGTGCTTCTCCGGGGGCGCGGCAGCTGAGGGGCTTGGTGGGCTGCGGGGTGGCAGCGCTCGCCGGCGCCGCCCGGAGCTGGGGCTGCTCGGGCACCTGAGCGTGGCACTTGGGCACATCCAGCCCCGGAACAGGTGCCATCCAGCTCCCTGGGATGTGAGATGTGCTGGGCCTCGCTGCTGGGGGCACCTGTAGGGTGAGAAATGTTCTGGGACACCCAAATTCCACCCCAGGTGCGGCCATTCCCATTTTCTCTATGTAACAGAACCTTTAGGTTCCACCCCAGGTGCAGCAATTCCAATTTTCCTGTTAGTTCCACGTGCCCAGGGCCCAGGAGAACTTCTAGCTGTGCCTCTAACTAAACCGTGGAGAAGCACAGCCACGCTTTGGGGTGAAACCCTTAAAATCTGGGTGTTGCAGCGAGCGTCCACACGGGTATTGCAGCCTCAAGCTCCAGATGGGTAAACAGCCATGGAGCATGGCTGGATTTTGTGGGATAAGCCCCGGCAGAGCATTCCTGTCCATCCCACCCCCACTCACCACCCTGTGGTCCGGCTCAGCTGCTGGTTCCAGTCTCGTTTCCTCCAGGCTCCTGGAGAGCTGGGTGAGCTGGTCCAGCTTCTGCTGCAGGGCTTGGAGCTCCAGCACTGCCGACTCCTTCTTCCTCATGGAGTCTTTCTTCTCCTCCTCTAAGCATCAAACAACGACATAAAACGAACATAAATGCTCTGGGTGCCCTGCTGATGGCTCACTGTCCCCTCAGGAGCAGGAGCCCCAGGGATGAGCTAAACCAGCAAAGAGCCATTTGGAGAGCTGGCCAAAGGAGGATACCCAGAGCCTGCTGCCTCCTGAGCAGCTCGTGTTTCCTGAAGTATCTCCTGGCCCTGAGCTCCTCGAAGGAGAGCTCGGAGCCCTGGCACAGCAGCAGGTTCTTGTCGTACATGGGGACCTGCTCCCAGCCTGCAGCGCCCGCCGGCGGCTGCGGCACCACCTCGGACTTGGAGATGTAGGTCACGTAGTTCCTGGGAGGGAGGAGAGGAGAGGAGAGGGAAGCTGGGGGATTTACCCCAGCAGAGAGCTCATTTTCCCACAGGGGGACTTGAAAAGGACAGCCCAAGCACTTACACGTCTTTCCCAGCAGCACAGGATGGAGAATCAGCAGCATCTAGACCCTAAAGAAGGGAAATAAAAACACCAAAAAAATGAAATTAAATTACATACGAGCAGCACAGCTGGCGCAGAATCCACTGCTAATGTTTTTCCTGTGGCTCTGGAATGTGTCAGGCCACTGAGTGTGTCCCAGTGCTTCCAGGTGAGACATTCCTGTGGAGATGTGGTGCTTGCAGCAGGAAAACAGCACCAGTACCATCTCAATACCAGTCTGGAGTTACACCAGATACAGAAATTCTACCCTTATCCAGCCAAGCTCACCAGCCTAAACTCTGCATGAAATGTCTTGCCCAAATAACTCACAATTTACCTGATTTTTGCAGGAATTAGGACTCGAAACACCTTTTGGAGGAGCCATTTGATTTGCAGCATGGGAAGTCTGAAGTGGTTTTACAACAGCAGCATCTGAGACACAAAAAATAGTGTATTTTCTACCTGTTAATGAGTAAAAATTGTTTGCTCCTTCATGAATTTTGATTAACTTGAAGCAGTGGAAAATTAATGACTTGTTTTGAATACACCGCCCTTAAGATTTTTTCACATAAAGAGGGAAAATAAAGCGGTTTCTGCAGGGAATTTGTTTTCTTCAGAGACAAAACTCACTCATTGAGGTAAAAAATTCATTTAGTGGAGATACAGATCCAACAGGGCTCTTCTTCCTCACCTTGCACAGGAGGATTCTGAGTATCATAATTCTGCAGGGAGCTAAATTGAAAATAAAAAAAACCCTCAGTTATTACCCCAAAATCACCAGTCCCTCACCCTTCCCCACCTCCCAGCAATCCTGGATTTCTTGTACAATCACGGTTTTTATTGAATATGGACATCTCCACAGCTACAAAACTAAAAAAGCCTTCAAGAGGCAGCAGGAGAGCAGAATGGGGTATTTGTTTTATATTTTACATTACATTTTACTTTTGGTTTTCTGCATTTAGCTTCCCAGAATTAAATGCTTAGCTCCAAGATTCAGCTCAAGGATTTGCTTCACTCTGGGATATTTTTTTTAATACACATCCCATGAATAAATATTCAACAGCAAAGAAACATTGTTAAGTTTGAACCTCCCTTTACCAAAAATAAGCACACGGGAAAATAATAATCAGTCACATGGTTAATTATGAGTAATTGTGAGCACTGTGAGTCCTGAGTAAATGAGTGAAGAGGCCCCAGAGTTACCAGTGGAGGTGCTGCAGGATCTCCCGGGGCTGTGCCTGGTTGAGGAGCCCTTTTTGGAGCACAGCTCCTGCTCCCTGCACGTTTCCTTCCTTCAGCAGCAGCCGAGCCCAGGCCAGGTAGAAATCCGAGCTCTTGGCTCCGATTCCCTGCCCGTGCAGGTACTCCAGGTACTGGCAAGGGGAGGAGATGAACTCTGCCTGCACAGCACAAATGCACAAAGCCATCAAAAACAAAACAAAACGAAGTTTTTTTGCTTCCGAAAACATCCAAGGGAGCCACAGACACAATAAAAAAAAACATTAGAATTGCTTGGTTATTATAACAGGAAAGCATCATTTTCTAAGGATAAGAGAAGTTGGGGCAAATCTCTCTAAGCTACGCAGTTTAAAAACCACGCTCTGGCTTTTTTCTGGTTGCCCTGTTCTGCAAAGGATCAAAATTGCTCGGGCCTCCCGCTCCTCGCAAAGCTCTCCGCAGTCCCAGAACTGCGGCGTGAATAAATCAGAACCGTTTAATTCCCAGAAAAGCGCAGCTGTACCCACCAGCTTGACGCAGTAGCTGACAAACCGCGGGTCCTGGTGGTACCTCTTGTCGCCCACGAACACCTTCACCAGCTCCTCCAGGAGCGCGGGCCAGCGGCTCTGCTTCTCTTGGACAGGGAGACATCCCTCTGCCCACTGCAGGTACCTGGAAGCGTCCCAGAGTCAGCTCCGGGCCAGGAGAGGGGCACGGATGGGGCAGGGATGGGGCAACACTCAACTCGGGGATGCGCCGCCCCGAGCCAGGGCCATGCTCACCTGTCCCACGGCTCCAGAGGGTCGGGCCCTCGGTAATTCCGGATCTGAGCCTCGTAATTCCTGCAGGGAAAAGGCGGCGTCAGGCCCTCAGGGAGGGTGGGAAGCGCCCGGAGGCTCCGCCACCCTCACGGCGCCGCGTGGCCGCGGCACCCGCACAGCTCCGGGGGCCGGGGTAGCACCCGCTGCCGCTCCCCATCCTTCTGCCCCGCCGTTATCCCGCTGGTCCCGGTGTTATCCCGCTATTATCCCGGTGTTTCATTCCCCTCACCGCCCGGGCCCGTCCATGCCCGCTCGCCCCAACCGCTCCCGCCGATTCAAACTGGCCGCGCGCGGCCCCGCGCCGCCTCCCCATTGGCCAGCGCCCGGCCCGCACTGCATCCCCATTGGCAGACGGAGCCATCAATCACGCGGGGAACCCCGCCCTGCCCAGCGGGTGCAGTTCCAATGGCGGCCGCTGGACGGCGCCCCGGGCGCGGCCAGGAAAAAGGAGGGATTTAAAAAGGAGAATTGGGGAGGAAACGGGAAATTCTGGGCGGCGCTCAGAGCCAGGAGCGGCCCCCGCTCCTCTTCCCATCTCATTTCCAACCGCCAAGCCCTGCACGTTACCACGGAGCGGCCACAACCCTCTCCCGTCATTAACTCGGAGGTAACGCCGTCGTTTTTCCGAACTGCTGAATTTATTGTGCTGAAGAACCGCTTCCTTCAGCGTACACCAGCCCAGAGCTGCATATAAAAGTGCTGCGATACAATTCCAGTTACAAGGAGTAGTTATTCCGTAACATACTGCCCACGGCCCCGTCCCTGTCCGGGCACAGCCGCATATTCCGGCTCCCCCCAGCGCTCCAGGCGTTTATACGAAACCTCACACGAGATAAAGCTCCTTTACAGGACAAAGCTGTTTGTTCCCACCGTGTGACCCGGGCCCCACGCGTGGGAGCAGCCAGGGAACACCTGGACAGCCGGGAATCGGCTCCATTCCCCGATCCCCCCCTCACGCCGCGCTCTGGGAGCTCGGGCTCCTGGGAACAGCCGAGGCGGGGGACAAGTTCAGGATCTCCTCGAAGGAAGGGCCTTCGTCCTCCAGGGGTATCTCTGCCTCGAACATGCGCTGGAGCAGAGCATCCACTGTCCTGTATCCTGAGGGGACAAAAAAAAAAAAAAAAGCCCTATAAGCAGCAGATATGCTCTTCCAGATACCTTAAAGGCCCGTGTTTTAAAACAAGCAAGAAAACCCCCCAAATTACAACCCCTGCTGCTCCACCCCGTCTATTTTAAGTACTCTGAAGATAAGGCCATTATCTGGGATTTTAAGCCCTTCTATTCCCACCCGAGAAACCTGAGGTACAGCAAGGAAGCCAGGAGGAGGAGGGAAACAGTCACCGAGGCAGAGGACAGGAGATCCAAGGCAGCAGGAATGCAAAGCCCTCAGAGGAAGGAGAAAGGAAAACAGGTGTCTTGGCACAGCAGGACCTCAGCGTCTCCAGAGGGAGGTTAATGAACACAAGGAACACAGAAGGTCTGAGGTGGCAGAGGAGAAGGTGCTATGGAAGTAAAAATAAACAGCAAACTCAAACACCCAAATCTGTCCCAAAGTTTCCAGGTGGGTTTTAGCTGCTTTTATAGCCCCAAGAGAGCAGCAGGGCTCGGGAGCTCCCTCAGGAATGATGCCTTGGATGCCTTCCCCAGCTGGGAGCCCTGGGCCTGGACACCCTGGAGGGTCACACTTACGTTTGGAGGCGATTTTGAACACCAGCCCTTTGCTCTGTGGCTTTGCTCCACCTTCCCCCTCGAGCTCGTGCTCTGCACTCTCCATGTTGTCAAGGAGCTGTTCTTGCTGGAGCTCATCCCTGCACAGCAAGGGCCAGGAATTACCCAGGGAAGGGGCACATCCCACCCTGGGAGCCTGGCAGTGATGAGCTCTCAGCGGGGCAGGACAAGCACCAGCCGTGGGGTTATTTTCCAGCATCTTTCCTGTCCTCAGGGCTGGAATTCCCGGCTGGAAGAGCCACAGGAGTCAACAAAGCCAACACCAGGGGCCTTCTACTGGCACCTAAACCAGCAGAGGAGCCAGAACTTCATGACAGGGAAGAGGAATCTCCATTTTTCAGGAAGATGAGCCAGAACTTTGTGACAAGGGAGGGGAATGCCAGCTCACACCCCGCCACAGAGGGTGGTTTTCCCTCATCAGTGGTGCCAAACTGGCCACATCCAGCATGGGTACATTTTGGGGGGCTTACTCTTGAACTCCCATTCCCAGCTCCTGGATTTTCTGCTCGATGGCGGTTTCCACTTCACTCTTCTCCAGGGAGTACTCCACAAAGAAAGCTTCCAAGATGAACGACACGAAGATACTGGAAGAAACGATGAGCAGAACTGAGGCAGAACTTCCTCACTGGCACTGACTGGCTCATTTCCCAGTGCTCCATCCCCTCCAGGTCAGAGCAGCACCCAGTGGGGACAAGAGTGCAGCAGATCCCTCTAAACACATCCCACCTGCCTCCATGGGAGACACCAGCAGTTCCCTGACAGGGGCAGATCCCCTTTTCCATCCAAAGCAGAGGGAATCATCCCAAAAAACGTACTTGACGATGATTATCACCATCACAATGTGGAAGGCGATGAAGTAGAGCTTGGCAGGCTGAACCGTCACGTTGGCAAATCCGTTGGCAAAGAGTAGAGCGGGAGTTAAGGGAAAAGAGGGAAGGAGGAGCTGAGGGAGGGAGCAGGAACACAGAAAAAACCCATGAGGGATCATCTCTGTCCAGGTGCAGTGCCAGGGGAGGAGCAGGGATCAGAACAACCCAATTCTCAGAGTTCCAGCTGGGAATGTGCACCACAAAGGATATCGTGCCATTGGTTGACCACGGTGAGCTCCATGAGGACGATGAAGGACGAGGCGAAGTTGTTGAAGTTGTTCTTGCAGTACTTCCCACGGGCAAACAGGGAATCCTTGAGAGCTGGATTCCCACACTCCAGGGCGTGGGGAGCGCTGGAGCCGGCCGGGAAGTACTGGATTTTCCCGTGGAATAACTCCATGCCAATGATAGCAAACACACAATACACAACCTGGGGAGAGAAACCCCATCACCTGCTTCTCCAGCAAGATGCAAGCCCCAGGGCAAGCTCAGCATCCCAGCAGGTTTTCCAGTTCCCACGGGCACAGCAAAGGGCTGGAGGGCAGCACAGACCCCGAGAGCCCCAAGCCACCCAACAGCAATCACCAAGCAGGAATAATTAGCCAAGAACTACAAACACATGGATAGGAAATACTCCCAAATCATAACGGAAGCTCGTTTTAGGAAATCATTTGAAATGCAGGTTTCTCATTCAGCCTCTCTTGATCTGATTCCTCATGATGCAAAGCCCAGGCTGCCAGAGCGGCCCATGGATCCAAGGAGGATGTGCTGATCCAGGAGAAAGCAGGAATGCAGCCCCTCTGCACCCTTTGCTTGCACAATGACCACGATTCAAACGGACACTTACAGTTCCAAGGGCCTGCCATCCAGGGAATTGCATTTATCCCCTTGGAAACAGCACGAGTGTGAGATTTGAGACACATTTCTGTGAAACTGGAGTGCTTTGAGCCAAGACACCAGGATTTCTTACCAGAGTGAGCCCACCAAAAGTCAGCATGGTCGGGACGATGTTTATCAGGGTGTTCATGATGACCTGGAACCTACAGAGAGCGCACACCAGTTATTGTCACACCCTGGCCACCACACACTCCCCAAAAAAAAGCCTCCAGAGAGGCTGGGCTCATCCCAGGCAGGCTGGGACAAGGCTTGGGATGCTCTGTGGGGTGGCCACGGTCAGCGCTGGGCACCTCCTCTGGCACAGACCAAGCCCTCCCCAAAAACCAGCTCCCACTTTCTCCTTCACCTCTGAATGCTGTCAACAATCCGGATCAGCCTGAGGACTCTGAGGATGAACACAATGTCCAGGATCTGCTGGCTGTTGTACTTCATGGCTGAAGAAGAAAAAAAAGAACAGAGATATCTTTATTGCGAAAATAACACCGGGAAGTGTTTAGATAAAATTCTTTCATTTGTTATTATCGTGTCCTTCTTAAACACCATAACAAGGAGCTAAAACAAAAAAAAAAAAAGAAAAAAGAAAAAAAAAGGAAAAAGAGGAAGATGGTGTTAGTTCTTAGAAACCCTCCAGAAATTCCTGGTCATAAAGCCTCTCAAGCCTGAGGTGCTGGCAGAAGGCTGGGGAGGACACCAAGGTTCCCAAGGCATGCAGGCTGCTCAAGCTGCACTTACTGGACTTGAGGGTGGCATTGAGAATCGTTGCAGTCAGGGCAGCAAAGATGATGAGGGTATCAAACCTGGCACGAGGGAAGGCACTGCCGTTAGATTCTGGGGGACAGGAGAGGGGTTTAAACAAGGAGTGACCCCTGCTCCTCACAGCAGGGCCAGGCAGCCCTGGGCCAGCTCAGACACGGGGGAGTTTTGTCACAACATCCTCTGACTCCTCCTAAACACCCTGGCACAGAGCATTTCAGTCCTTGAGGAGCTGGCCACACTCCACACAAACTTCCAGCCCACTCACCAGTTCCAGAACTGGGTTTTGCCAAAGAACTCCCTGGGTTCATACGTGTAGACCTTCAGGAGGATCTCGATGACGTACAGAGCAAGGAACACCCACTCTGCATAGGAAATGTAGGGGCTTTCCTCATCCAGAGCAATGAAGATGGCATTGATCAGGATGATGGCATCGTAAGTCCAAACAAAAGCCCTGCAAGAACCAGGAGAGATCAGTCTGCAGCTCCCAGGAAGGTCAAAGTCACACAGTTATTTCAGAAGCTCTTTGCCTCCTCTCTCAAAAATTATTTACTCATCAGTTCTCCCCAAACCTGAGAGTCTGGGGGAGGGACTTAAGAGTTTAGTTCTGCTCTTGAGGTCCAACAGAACTCGGTTAACAGGTCCAGGGTAGTGATTTTTCCCCATCTACTCAGCACAGGTGAGGCTGCACTTGGAGGTGCTGAGGGAGGAACCAGGGTCAGGGAGGCCTGAACACACAGAGCTGGTGCACGGAAGGGTCACCAAAGTGACAGAAGGACAGGACCCTGGAATGTGATGTGTTGGGAGAGCTGGGGCAGCCCAGCCTGACAGGGAGAGGGGTCAGGAGCAGCTCCTGTGCATAAATACCTGATGGGAAGGTGCAGGGAAGATGGAGCCAGACTCTTCTCAGTGATATCCCGTGGAAGCACAAGAGGCAAGGGGCACAAGTTGAAATACAGGAACTTCCACTTAAACAATGAAGTTGTTTGTTTGTTGTTTTTTTTTAAACTAGGGGTGATCAAGCACTGGAAGGGGTTGCAGAGAGGTTAAGGAGCCTCCATCCTTTGGGGATACTCTAGACCCAGCTAGGATAGCCCTGAGTACCCTACCCTGGCCGACCTTGCTTTTCCAAGTGCTGTTTTGGACTGTCAGATCAAACTTGTCAGGTAAAAGCTAAAAACTGCATTAGTTCAGCTTGAGAACTCTTTTCTTCTGCTGGGTTTTCATCCCCTGACTGAAGGGGTGCAGAAGACGGCACAGAGATGAAATCTCTGCCGGTGGAGCCAAATTTAAGAGCAGCCAGGAGGCAATGACTCTGCAAGCCCAACCCTAGACATTCCTTGCAAGCTCAGCTACTCTGGGATTCTGGGAATGCTCGGAGGAGAAGCCTAGAGAACTCCAGGACTCCCAGAGCTCACGAGGCAGCAGGACACAGCTGTGCAGCACAGACTGCTGAGGCAGAAGCAGATCTAAGCGCAGCACTACACAAAGCCCAGCCTGCTGTCAGCAAAGCGCAGCTCGGGCAGTGGCCACAGCTGGCTCCTGCACGCTGCCAAGGACAGGCCAGCAGCAGTGGCAGAGCCCCAGGGGTCAGAGTGTGGCCGGAGGAGGCCGTGGCCCTGTCAGAGCCCCAGGGATCAGAGCATTGCCAGGGGAGGAGGTGGTTCTGTCAGAGCCCCAGGGGTCAGAGCACTGCCAGGGGAGGCTGTGGCTGTGTCAGAGCCCCAGGGATCAGAGCATTGCCAGGGGAGGCTGTGGCTGTGTCAGAGCCCCAGGGGCCAGAGCATTGCCAGGGGAGCCCGTGGCCCTGTCAGAACTCACCTGTGCCTCACGGCGCGGCGCAGCAGCCGGCTGGGCGCCGAGCCGTACAGGGCGGGCAGCCAGCGCGCCAGGGGGTGCCTGCGGATCCTCAGCGTCACCACCTGGATGTTGAGCAGGTCTGCCAGCTGCACAAAGGACTTCTTGTCTGCAGCAGAGGGGCACCCGTCAGCCTGAGCTCACGGCGAAGAAACGGCATCTGCTAAATCCGAGCCCAGGGCAGTGCTGGAGATCTGGACTCGGCCCCCGCTCCCGGCAAAGCCGGTCCCACGGGGGCATCCGCCACAACAGGCCCAACCTGGGGTTCAAACAGCTCCTCTGCCCCACTCCTGGGGAGCTGGCTCGAGCCACGGGCCAACAACCAGCACAGAACGATTCAGAACGAGGAGACTGATCCAGCTCTCCCGATATTCCCACCACAGAGGATTGTGGGGAGCCACATTGCACCTGTAACAAGGGAGGCTTCCCAAAACCTGTGCTGAGAGCAGGAGGTGCCACGTGCCACGGGGAGCCTGGCCTGACGTGTGGGACACAGCCCACAGCACAGGCAGCAGGAACAACCCTTCAGGACTCCAGGACTCTGAGGGAAACAGAAGAGGGGCCTGGAGCCCCCATTCCTGGAGGGGCTCAGGAATGACCGGACATGGCACTCAGTGCTCTGGGCTGGGTGACAGGGCGGGGAGCAGGCACAGATCTCTGTCTTGGAGATCTTTCCCAACCTCCATGACTCTGTGATTCTGAGTCCCTCTGGGGCCATGACAGATGAAAAATCCCAAACCCCTTGAAGGATCAGGCTCCTGGCTCCTCCCCAGCCCCACTGCTCACCTACGAACCCTTTCTGCTCGTCATCCGAGATGCGGAGCAGCAGCTCCCGGTGGGAATTGCTGGTGTCAGGAGCCACCAGCTTGACCAGCTGCTTCCACCGGGCCTCCCGGACCACGAAGTGCCCTCCCTCCTCCTCCTCCTTCAGGAGGTTGAAGGCCTCGATCATCTTGCGGCGCTTCATGTAGGCGAGTTTACGGATCTCGTTCTGCAGAGAGCGGCGGGAGTCAGGCAGCTCCAGGCGCCCGTCCCCCTCTCCTTAACAAATAAACTCATTTCCACAGCACAGAGATGCAAGAACAGACCCAGGGGAATGACGTTGGACACAAAGCATGAGGAGTTAGTGAGGAATGGTGTTTAACAGGCAGCTGTGGGTTCTCCACAGCTGTGGGGTCTCTGGAAAGGTTAACAGATTGCTGGATGCTGGGACAACGCTGAAAAACCGGAAGGAAAGACAAAGGGTAGTGTCAGACAGGAAGGAGGTGACAAAGATCACGGGATCTGCGGGGCCTCAGAAGCAAAGAGGATGTGTCCACACGTGTCCCATCCACAAGTGGATCCTGCTGAGAGCAGGGGTGGGGAATCCTCTTCTGCACGACTGTGAGCAGAGGAACATCCAGCACTCTGCTTCCTGAGAAAGATCCAACCCCTCATGGGAGCGCCCAGGAATTCCCAGCTCTCCTGCTCTGATCACAAGTCCCAAACTGCCTCTATCCAGCTGGGGTAGAACAAAAATTCTGATTTACTCAGACTTCCCATTTCCAGTTCCCTTGCTCCAAGGGCACATGCAAAGATGCTGTGCAAAAAAACAGTTCCCTAAGCCTCCAAGACAACGCAAATGTGCTTCCTATCTGTTGGAAACACCACAGAATATTTAATTTAACAGCAGAACTCCCAACTCCCCCATGATATGAAAAGTGTGTCTGTGCTTGTTGTTTGCAGAGCACCAAAGGCAAGAAACTTCTTCCCTTTCTCAAAACTTTCCAAGGGAAAGTTCCTTCCAGAGCACAGCAGCAATCCCCTGATCACAAGCCCCTCCAGGCATTACCTTCAGGTGTTTTTTGTAGTTGTTGTAGACCACGGCCAGGAAGAGAGACATGAAGATGTAAGTGTTGATGATGACGAAGGCGATGAAGAACAGGGCGTACCAGGAGCTGAAGTCAAACGCTGGCATCCTGGAGAAAGGGAGAGGGATTGCTGCTGGCCAGGCTGACAAACAGGGAAAGTCTGAGAAAACAGACTCCCACATGGATTTCCAAGTGCTGTTTTGGACTGCAACATCAAACTTGTCAATAAAAGCTAAAAACTGCATTAGTTCAGCTTGAGAACTCTTTTCTTCTGCTGGGTTTTCATCCCCTGACTGAAGGGGTGCAGAAGACAGCACAGAGATGAAATCTCTGCCAGTGGGGCCAAATTTAAGAGCAGACAGGAGACAACGCCTCAGCCACGTGCTATTTGTTGGCCTCAGACCCTTGCTGCACTCAGATCTGCTTTTCCACTTGCTCTAGGATCAGCATTTTATTTCTCAGTTTAAATTCCCAGGGTCCCCGTACCATCCTGGTTGTGCTCAGGATATTTCCAGCACATAACGACCCAGCCATTCCTCCCCGTCCTACTCTTGACAGCACCTTCCCAGCACAAGCTGCAATGGGAACCCAGAAGAGACAGGAATGAAAAGCCTGACACACAAAGAATTTTAACTCTGCTGAGCAAATGAGAGCCCACGAGAGGAAGAGATCTGATCAGCTACACACGACATCCGTACATGACATCAGGGCTGTTTGCTGTCGTCACCAGCACATAGAGGTCAAACACAATCTCCAGGTAGTTGCTGAAGTAGGGCAAGCCTTCTGCTGTCTGCAGATTCCTAGGAGGAAGAGGACAGCCTGGAGTTAAGCACAGGGATGGATCAGCAGGAGCTGCGCGTATCAGCACTGCTTGCATCCCCAAGGAATTGTTTGGAGCCTGCCCAGAGCATCCCAGCAGCAAAGGAAGTACCCACACCTCTCTCCAAACAGCTTCAGGGCCATGAGGGAGAACATGAGGAGGCTGAACATGAAGAGCAGGAAGACGTAGGTGATCTCCGGCAGCGTGTTGCGGATGCTGCGGAATGCCCTCCGGATCTGCCAGGGACAAGGGAAGCGTTCAGAGGCAATGGGGAACCCTTTTCCCCTCACCATCCCACAACGGAAACGTTCAGAGGCAACAGGGAACCCTTTTCCCCTCACCATCCCATCTGCATCACACCCCTAAACTGGGCTGCCCGAGTCCCAGGCCTTTCCTCCTTGTTCTCCAGGGGATCCCAGAAGGAAAAGCCCCAGCTGCACATCACAGTGAACTCTGGAGCCAAGGGACAGAGGCTCCAGGGCACTGCTGAGGTGTTCTTGCTGCAGGTGATGCCTTGAGTTTTAGCTTTTATCTTTTTCACATTCTGTGCTGGTTTAGTGTGTAGTTCTGGGTTTCATATTCAGGGTTGCTGAGCTCTCTGCACAGAGTAGGGACACAAAACAATTCCTTTCCAGCTGGGACCAAGGACAAATTTGAGGCCCAAGAGTGGAAACAGCAGTGAAGGAAGAGAGGGAACAAGGAGGATGGAGCTTCATCACCTGGAGCTGGAATTGGACAATGAACTCCAATGTGCTGATGGACCCAAACCTATCAAAGTGTGAGGCCTGGTGCCCGGGATCCATTTTGTGCCCATTTGTGGGTTTGACTTGGGTGCAGCCCCAAGGGGTTCCTGCACTGCCCAGGCTGGATCCTTCCAATAAATCCCTTTTATCCTTTTATTCCACCCGGTCTCTGTTTCCAGGTCAGCCTTTCCAGACATCACAGGGAATCAGTCAGGGACTCAAATCCATCACTCTAGACCACAAAACACACACAGAGCCCAAATGTTGAGCTGCTCCCTCCCCCCAGGCTTTCACATCACAGTTTATTCATTTGTAAGTCAGGACCAGACCACTCTTGGGCAGCAGGACAAAGATCTCTCCGTGCTGAGAGGAATCAGAGTCCAAATCTGTACTACAGGTTTGAGAACACCATGACACTTGTTTACCCAGGAGACTTCCAGGAATCAGTAACCTGGTCCCTGACTCAGGGAGGAGCATCGTTTTCTTCTGTGGTACTGTGTGAATCCACCCTTTTGCCCGCCTCAAATTATTGCTTCAGGCCACTTCTGAAACAAACCTTCTCTCTCAGAACCCTAAATTCTGCCATAAAACCTTTCTGCTAGACCCCCTGGATTTCAGGAAGCAGCAGGCTATCCGAAAAAGGAGGCTCCTGGACATCCCAGCAGAGCTTTTCCTTACCTGGCGACTCTCTGCGAAGTTGATGAGGAAGATGGGCCTCATAATCCTTGACCATCGGATGCTCCTCACATCATACAGCCTGAGGACCCCGTATATGGCCAGGTCTGTGAGGGACAGCTGCAGGACAAGAAGGAAAGCTCCCAGAAGTAATGCTGGAGTGAACAGCATTCCTCGATACAGCAGAGGTGCACACACAAAAAGTGTGTGAGAGCTGCCTGGCTTGGCCACAGCTCATGCAGGCCAGGTCTGGGATCCCAGGAAAGCAACAAGAGGGGGGGAAAAAATAAAACACCTCCTCTGAGCCCAGCTCACCAGGATTGCCACCATGATGCAGATGTTCTTGGTGTCCTTCCAGAACACGTTGTGCAGGGTGACTTTGGCAAAGTGTGTCAGCCGGCCGAGGAACACCAGCAGGCACAACACCTCCAGCACTGAGGTGGCCTGCAGAGAGAGCAGGGCTCAGCCAGCACAGCCAGGAGCAGCAATATTCCTTTTTGCACGACAGAAAACAGGCAGAGCGATATTTTTCAGGCTGCCTTTTGTGGAATTCCCTGCCAGAAGCAGGTTAAAGCCAGCAAGTCTGTGTTTGCTTAGGATTCAAGGAGTACCTCTTTCACAATCACACTGGTGCAGGACAAATAAAGGCTGCAGAAAAGTCTGGCCTAAAGTAAAACTTGGCTTCTACTTTCGCACATGAGGACTGGGCTTGAGTCCTAAAGAAGGCTGGATTGGGTCTCTGAGATGGAGAACAGCAACGTGACTTTGTCCACAGTCACGTGGGCCATTGCTCCCACAATGGCTCCTACAGTCCCTGGCCAGCTCCTGTGCCTGTTCTGCCCCCATTTCAAACAGATTACAGAATTATAAAATCACAGAATCATCAAGGGAACTTAAAGATGACCCCAGTCCACCCGCTACCTTCCACTACCCCAGGTTACTCCAAGCCCTGTCCAACCCGGCCTGGAACAGTTCCAGGGATCCAGGGGCAGCCACAGTTTCTCTGGAAAACCTGTGCCAGGGCCTCCCCACCCTCACAGGGGACAATTTCTTCCCAATATCCCATCTAATCCTGCTCTCTGGCAGTGGGAAGCCATTCCCCCTTGTCCTGGCACTCCAGACCTTTGGAAACAGTCTTTCTCCATCTTTCTTATGGCCATTTCAAGTGCTGGAATAGTCAATTAAGTAGCTCAGAACCTTCTCCAGGCTGAACAACTCCAATTCTCTCAGCTTTCCCTCACAGCAGAGCTGTTCTATCCCTCTGATCAACTTGGTGGCCTCCTCTGGACTCACTCCAACCTTCCATGTCCTTCCTGTGCCGGGGACCCAGAGCTCCAGGTGAGGTCTCACCAGAGCAGAGCATCAAAGACATCCACAAAAACATCACCACCCACTGTCTCTGGGCACCTCTGACAACCTCGTGGAGGCAAGAAGCCCTTGCTGGCTCCAGCAGCTGCGTTTGCTGCTCCTACACCACAAACTCACCAGGAAGGGGAGCGGGTACACAGCAGGCTCCTCAAACAGGGCGAGGGACAGGTTGAGGAAGATGAAGAAGTAGGTGGCCGTTCGCATCATCCAGTGGTTATAGAGGTGATAAAGCCTGGAGGGAGAAGGCACAGGCACCACAAATAAAGGCTACAGGGCACATCCCCAAGTGTGTCCTGGAAAAACAGCACTTGCTGTCCCAAACAAACATTTTTGCCAGCAAAGAATCTGGCTGACGGATTCTGTACTTTCAGAGCAGGGTTAAACAACAGAATATTTACTACATAGTATCTTTATTATAGTAAACAAAAAATGTTTAACTGTGCAGCCACCTGGTTCTGCCACTCCAACACCTTTGGGTGGCTGAGCAAGCCTCCCAAACTCTTCATTCCCCCAGATGCTCTGAAGAGTTTACATGCGTTTTATTTTGTTCCCTCCAGCAAACCACAACTTTTAATGGCATTTCCCATCCTCAACACAGAGATGCGCCGAGCCCCGTTTTAAGAATTCCAGCCTAAGTCCAGTTTTTGGCACCCCACCCAGTTTTTAGCACCGCAGACTTTTCCGGCTGTTGCTGTTCGGCCACGGACGCGGCTGGCTCTGCACAGGTGCGGCTGTGACGGGGGGCGCATCCCTCCTTACCTGACAGCCTCGGGGGAGGTCTTAAACGGAATATTCCTGTTGTACTGCGCATCGGAGACAAACGCTGCTGCCAGCAGGAGATCCTGGGGGAACACAAGACAGCGCGTGAGGAGCTCCGGGGAAACTCCGCGGAGTTACTGAGGAGAGGGAAGAAGGGAGGGAGAAGGAGAGGGGGGGAAGGCGCTCGGGTGCCCGGGAGTCCCTGCGCCGCCGCCTCGGCCATGGCGCGGGCGAACGCGGCGCCTCCCCGGCCCCGCCGCCTTTAACGGGGCCGGTCCCGCCCCCGCGGCGGCGGAAGCGGGAG
>VXBU01013105.1:169063-194842 GCA_013400315.1 Bombycilla garrulus | reverse complement strand
CTGGGGAAGGACAGCATCTGTGGAACAGCAGTGCTCCCGGAGAGGACAGCATCCATGGAATTGCAGGACTTCTGAGGAAGGACAGCATCCGTAGAATAGGAGTGCTCCCGGAGAGGACAGCATCCATGGAACAGCAGTGCTCCCGGAGAGGACAGCATCATGGAATTGCAGGACTTCTGGGGAAGGACAGCATCATGGAATAGCAGGGCTGCCAGAGAGGCATCCATGGAATAGCAGGACTTGTCTTCTCTGCCCTTCGCAAAGCAAGATCCCAAACTGTGTGAGACTAACCTAAGAAAGAACTGAGGATGTGTAAGCAACGATCGCAAACTGGAATGGGCTGCTCAGGGAGGTGTGGAGTCCCCGTCCCGGGAGGTGTCCAAGGAACAACGGGACAGTGGCACTCGGCGCTCTGGGCTGGGTGACGAGGTGGGGATCGGGCACGGGTTGCACTCGATGATCTCGGAGGTCTTTTCTAACCTCATGATTCTGGGATTTCCATATTTCAAAGGGTTGTCTGCACTTGTCCAGCTCTAAGCCTGCAGCTCTGCCCTTGCCAGGAAGCGCTTCCAACACAATAAACAAGCAAAAATCATGGCACGGTGCTCCTAGGTGTTTATTTCTGGAATAAATGAGAAAACGTGCCTTATGGGCGCATGTAACAAGTCCCATTATGGGTGTGCGTGGAGACAATTAAGTGGTGAAAGAGCTCATGCGTGGGCTGGGCGAGTGAACAAGTGAAATAAAGGAGTAAGAATTCCTCCTGGCACTTCGAATAAGGAATTGTGAAGGTAGCTGTAGCAAATTCCTTCTTCCCATTGCTGGGGAATCCCAGGAGTGCTGGGAGATTCACTGCAGGCTGCTGGTTTTCAGAGGTATGACGGAGTTCTAAAATCTATGGGGGGAGCAAAAGCACTGCCCAGAGCCCCTTCTGGCTTGGCCTCCATCTTGGAGCTATTTCCCAAACAAAAATCCTGCCACCAGACTGAAATGTCTCCAGAGGTGCCTTCCCCCTGCAGCTATCCTGTGACCTCCCGGGATCTCACAACGCCGCACGGCTGAGTGCTGCCGGGGCCGGCGGTGGGGCGCGGAGCCGCGGCTCCGCCCTGTGCCCGTCATCCGGCGGCGCCGGGGCTGTCCCGTTGCCCGGTGACCATGGCGGAGCGGCGGGCGCGGGGCCCGCTGCAGAGGGTGCAGCGCCGGAGCCGGGAGCTGCGGGCGCAGGTACCGGGACTGGACCGGGGCCGGTACCAGGGGTGTACCGGGGATGTACCAGGGCCAGAACCGGGGCTGCCCCGGGGTTGTACCAGGGCCGATACCAGGGATGCACCGGGGTTGTACCAGGGCCGGTACCGGGGATGTACTAGGGCTGGTACCGGGAATGTACCGGGGTTGTACCAGGGCCGGTACCGGGGATGTACCAGGGCCAGTACCGGGGATGTACCGGGGATGTACCAGGGCCGGTACCGGGGCTGCCCCGGGATTGTACCAGGGCCGGTACCGGGGATGCACCGGGAATACACCAGGGCCGGTACCGGTGCCACACCGGGTGTCTCGCCCCCCGGCCCCTGACCGCCCCGTGCCCTGTTGCAGGTGGAGGCGCTGCGGGCGGAGAGCGCGGCTGCAGCCCCCGGGCAGCGGGAGGCCCTGCGGCTCAGGTGAGGGAGATCCCGACCCCCATCCCGACCCCCGTTCCTCGATCCCACCGCCCGGGCCCTCAGTAGAATTTGTTCCCCCTGTGCCTTTTCTCTCCTGATTGTGCAGCTCTCTCCCAGCCCTTCCCTCTCCTGTTTTCCTGGCTGGTTCTCTCCCAGCCTGTTCTCTCTCCTGTTTTCCAGGCTGGTTCTTTCCCAGTCCTTCTCTCTCCTGTTTTCCAGGCTGGTTCTTTTCCAGCCCTTTCCCTCTCCTGTTTTCCAGGCTGGTTCTCTCCCAGACCCTTCTCCTGTTTTCCAGGCTGGTTCTCTCCCAGACCCTTCTCCTGTTTTCCTGGCTGGTTCTTTCCCAGCCCTTCTCTCTCCTGTTTTCCTGGCTGGTTCTTTCCCAGTCCTTCTCTCTCCTGTTTTCCAGGCTGGCTCTCTCCCAGCCCTTTCCCTCTCCTGTTTTCCTGGCTGGTTCTTTCCCAGTCCTTCTCTCTCCTGTTTTCCAGGCTGGTTCTTTCCCAGTCCTTCTCTCTCCTGTTTTCCAGGCTGGTTCTCTCCCAGCCCTCTGGGGCTGAGGACAGTCTGGAGGAGGGAACACTGAGAGGGGATCTCCCCAATCCATGTAAATATCTCCAAGGCAGGTGCCAAGGGGATGGTGCCAGGCTCTTTCTGGTGGTGCCCAGCAGCAGGACGAGGAGCAGTGGCCATAAATTAAAACACAAGATTCCCCTCAGCGTGAGGGAGGATGAGTGTGGCAGAGAACTGGAAGAGCTGCCCAGGGAGGGTGTGGGGTTTCCCTCTCTGGAGACATCCCAGACCCACCTGGATGCATCCCCGTGTCACCTGCTCTGGGTGATCCTGCCTGGATGAGCTCCACAGGTCCGTTCCAATCCCAGCTCTGCTGGGGTTCTGTCAAATGCTGCTGGTTGGGCTTGGAGTTCTCAGCCTGAAGGGACACGCAGACCTGAAATGACAGCTTTCAGTCAGCAGGTGTGGTTTGGGTCAGAATTTTAAGAAGATACCATCTGCCTGTCTTGCTTTCAATGCAGATGTACACAGCTGAAGAAATTGGTGGAGGAGAATACAAACGCTCTCCATGCTTTGAAAAAAGTAAGTATGGAGATTAATTTGTGATTTTCTCCAAAATTCACCATGGAAAGTGTTTTAAAAAAAAATCAGCATTCTGTTTTAGATGTCTCAGGACAAGAGCAGTGCCCAGCACCACTCAATCCCTGCTTTCCATCTCTTCAATTTATGGGTTTTTTTATTCATTTATATAATTTAAAAACTCACTTTAATGCTTTATTTTGTCTAAGCCCCGGGTGAAAACTTAATAGAGAATTTCACTTTGTCAGAGTGAAAGGGTAAGAAAATTGTCACTAAAGAGGGAGTGACAGCAGCCCAGGAAGGGGAAAGCTTGTAGGGCATGTCTGGAAAACTTAATTTATAGAGGAACTTTGATTCTTTGGGTCATTTGTTGGGTTCCCTGTCAGGCTGACGAGCCCGCACCAGTGGGGAATTACAGCCAGAGGAAGGAAGAGGAAGAAAAGCTGTTGCTAAAACTCTCCCAGCAGCTGCACAAACTCCTTCTTGTCTTGGATCAGGATAATGTGACAAAGAATTACCCAAGGTGAGTTGCTTAAACATGCAAATGCAACCTGGTTTTTTGAAGGATGGCTGGAATGGACCTTGAGAAATCATTATTTCACTCTCTTAATTAGCTGGAAAATAACAGAAGGATAAAAAATATGTGCTTAAAAAAAAAAAGTAATTTGTGACTTTCTGGAGTTTTCTCAGGGTGCTGGATAATGGCTGGAATAGAAGGTTTGGAGGAGTTTCTTCAGGACAGAGAGCGAGACACAGGAATGGAAATGCTGTATCTGAATAATGTCCTTGCAGAGGCTTGACAGCATTTCAAAAAGTTTGGTGGAAATGATAAAAAAGAGTTTGATTTGTTTTGGGTAGGGATGAGAAACACCAGAAAGGTCCTCGTGCAGAAGAGGGAAATGAAGAAGAGGAGGAGGAGAGTGAAGATGAAGAAAGTGAAGAGGAAGACACTGAAGATGAGGAGAAGTTGTTGGATGATCCCAATGTTAGAGAATGTGTTACTGTTGGAAACTTTGATGCCCAGCAGGAAGGGGATCTCACATTTGTGGTAAATATCTCTTTCTAAAGGGTTTTTACTGCCGATCAATCTGAGTTAAGCAGCAACCATAACAAAATCCTGTGCTTTTGGGATTCAGCCAGTTGTGAGATGTGGGGGAAAATTGGAGTTAATCCTTCTAAATTTAAATATTTGTTATTTTTTTTTTCTCTATCTCTCCCTCCAACGCCAAAGAAAGGTGAAATCCTGCTCATACATGACAAGAAGGCGGATGGCTGGTGGGTTGCTGAAAATTCCAAGGGGGAGAGAGGCCTCGTTCCCAGGACCTACCTTGCGGTGGGTGTGCTGCAATCTCACCCTAATCTCACCTCTGCTCTTTTAAATAGAGTCATGATCACAGATCTGCACAAAATGGGTCACAGCACAGGGTGTTTGGAAATGGAGCCCCTTATTTGGAAATAACTCCATGCTTTTATCCCTGGGAATGGAGATATCCATCCAAAGCAGCATTTCTGTGCCTTGTGAAGTTATAAATATAAATATAAATATAAATATAAATATAAATATAAATATAAATATAAATATAAATATAAATATAAATATAAATATAAATATAAATATAAATAATATCTAAATATCTATTCCTACTTAAGTATTTATTAAATTTTTAACCCTCTGTCTCAATTCTCCCCTTTTCTAGCAAGCAGTAATTTTTTTTGTTTAATATAAAAATTCTTCTTTTTGATTTTTACAATATGTATCTCTTAATTTTTTAATGTGCTTTTGACAATCGAGTTAATATTGCCATTTGTTGTAACACTTTAAAATTCTAAAAAAGTACTATAAAAGATAATATTAAATTTATTCTTATTAATAGTAACAAAATAATAATGTATTCAGAATTCTGGTTGTAGTCAGTGACTATCTGAAGAGTGTATCTCATTAATTGTGACTTGCATTTTGTTTTATTCTTTGTAGAACTTTGCTTATTTTTTACGTTATGATGGATAGTGATTAGAGTTTTTTATTTTCTTGAATGTCTTTCTTTTTTTTTGGTTTTTTTTTTCTGGCAGAGAAGTTTCTTGAATATAAAAGTCAGAATCTTTGTCACTAAACTCAGCTCTGAAGACTCCAAGTTGCTGTGGATTAATTTGAGGTTTTAATGATTTATCTGAAATGGGAGTCCATGTAAATGTGGGACCATTTTCTGCATCAGAGAGTAAATCTCCTTTTCTAAACTTACTTAATTTATTCCAAACTTATATTAACACGGGCTGTGGTTGGAGAAGGCATTTTTTAAGAACAGAACTGAGAGGAAATCGAGCCTTTTGCCATTTTAAATGTGAATTCCAGGTTCCTAAGGAAGAGGAAGAAAGCCAGGAGGAGTCAGAAGAACACATAGAAGTGGTGGATGAAACAGCAGATGGAACTGAAATTAAAAAAAGGTAAATGGAATGTCTCAGATATGGTTATGAAGCTGCTGCTGTTTGAAAATAGAGCAATATTTAGTGGTTAAATTTCTGTTCACATGAGGATTCACTATAAATCCTTCTATTTTTCTTCCAGAACAGATTCCCACTGGAGTGCTGTCCGAGCCATCACAGAGGTAGGTGCCCCTCTTACACTGCAGCTTCATCTGCACTGAATAACCTTCATTAAATTAAAAATAATCTTCATTATTTTGTAGACAAGCTGTGCCTTTCCCCAGACACTGTGTCTCATATCACAGACCATTGTTCTTAATTAACATCTGTTAATTGTGTTGGGAGTTTCTGGTAGCAAGAAATGCCACAGAAATGCTTCAGAGGAGGTGACTGACAGCCCGAGTTTGTAAACAGAGCTGTAAATTAGGATGGAATTGGCTGTGAAATAGGAGCAGTAATTTGTTAAATAGGAGCAGTAATATCCTTTTTGCTGTTTTTGCTAGAATGACACAGTGGAGGTACTGACCACCACAGGGGCAGTTCCTGCAGGATTCCGCCCATCCATGCTTTTCCAGCTCTTGGAGGAAGGTGAGGATTTCACCTGGCAGGATTCTCAGGTGTCTGTGGTGGCTTTCTCACCCTGGTCCCCAGCCTGTATTGCTTAATTTTAATTAATTGGCTAACTGGCTATATTTGACCCATCAAATAATGTATAAAAAAATTTTTCCCCCTTAAATTTTATCAATGTGAAATCCTAACAAATTTCCTCAAGATTTTAAAGAGTTTCCTCTTTGGAAGTTCGTCCCTGTTAACTTTGCAGGAAACGATGGTTTTTTAAATTTTATTTTAATCTTCCCTTTTTCTCAAAGGTCTTTTGTAGTTTCTTTATATTAAGATATCTCATGTTTTGTTAGTCTTTCTGTTTAAAGCTGTTTAATCTCTTTTTTAAATTAAGTTACTGTGCTTTTGGGGTGAAATACTTCAGAGCACTCACAAATAGGAAACAGTGCTCATGGCAGATAATTCCATCGTTTTGTTCAGTCAAGTATTCAACTGGACGTGAATTTTGATGTGTCGTCCTTTTTGGCACAATAAAGATCATTTTAAAAATAAGGAGTTTTTAAATTTACTCTTGTTGTAGGTGAAGAGTTTCGAGCAAGTTACTATTTGCAGCCTGAGCTTACTCCATCCCAGCTGGCTTTCAAAGACTTGGTGTGGAACTCGGAGAGAAATACTGTGAGTGTTGCTGCTAAGGGGGACACAAAACTGAATTTGCCTTCTTTTCTTTTGGCTAATTGATTATGTCTTAATTTGCACCATTTCTGGAATATTTCTTCTGCTGGGACCTTCTGCCTGTCCCACTGAAACATCCTTGGGGCAGAGCTAAAGGCTTGTGAAGAAATCCTGCTGCTGCCGGGTTTGTGACTGGGAGAATCACCTCAGTCCGTGAGCACAAAATGAGACCACAGAGGGCTCTCTAGGTTTAATCCTCCTCCTGCTGTGTTCCAGATCCATCCTAGACCCACCAGAGTGTGCCTGATTGTCACTTTGTGCAGCTGCAAGATGATCCCTCTCCCTGGAACCGGCGTGCAGGTCCTCAGCCGGCACGTGCGGCTCTGCCTCTTCGACGGCAGCCGGGTAAGGAACCCAAAAATGGGCTGCAGGAGGTCTGGAACTCCAGCATCCTTCAGGTTCTGCTTCCTCTCACAGGCAGCTCCTCCAGCTGTCCCTCTCAGAGACACACACACACACAGCCTGCCTCCCAAGCTGCTTAATTTCTGCTCAGCTGAGTCTGGTTTGAGCCCACTCACCCAGAAGCAAAGAACTGAGTGATAGAACAGGCCCGACTGCATTGATGGCCAATGGGCAGCACCCTCAGCCTGCTTCCCACCCTGGGTGCTGCACAGAGCACTTGGTCCCTCCCTTCTGCTGCCTTTGGTTTCTGGTGCTCTGCTTTCCTCTCAGGGATGATGAGGTGCAGCCCCAGATTGCCCCTGAGCAGTGTGGGGTGAGGCAGGGAGCTGCTCCTGACTCAGGGTGACAGTCACACCCTGTCCCTGGGGCTCAGGGCTGTGCTGGGAGGGGCTGGGGCGGGAGCTCCATTTCTCAGAGTCCCTAATTTCGGGTCCCCCACCTGCCATTGTGCCTCGTGGCTCCTTTGTGTTCCTGGTGATGAGTGTTTCCTGGGCTGGTCTGTCTCCTGGGATGGGCCTGGGAGCAGCTGGGTCAGGATCAGATTCCTCCACGTGCCCTTGATCCTCTGTTCCTTTGTGTGTGCGCAGAGCAGATTTTTATAAAAACATAACCCTGATTATCCAGCAGCTTTCTTCCAGTTGTCTTTGTTGTGTGCAGTGATGGATCCATCTGGGATAACCCTGCCTTTTCTGAAGGCAGCAGGGCTTTCCAGAAAAACTTGCCTTGGCTTTTTTCCCTACTTTAGGTGCTGAGTAACATCCACACAGTGAGAGCTACGTGGCTGCCTAAAAACCCTCAGACCTGGACCTTTTCTCCAAGGGTGGGTGACACAGCCACTGGCTGTTTACAGTTTCTTCCTTCAGTGTCACTGAAGTGTTCCTTGGTGCCACAGCTGTGCTCCATGGAAAGACAATAAGAGGAGCAAGGTTTTGACTGGAATGGGTTCTCTCCTCATTTTTATAGGGATTGGGTCTAAGATTGTGTTGAGTGAGGGATGTGCTTGATGGCCTTTAAAAATCAATATTTTTCTTTTTAATGGGTACATTAACTTCTTTTTTTTTTTTTTCCTCCCTCTCTCTGTATCAGGTGATGGGCATCCTACCCAGCTTGCTCGATGGTGACACCTTTGTCAGGTCCAACTCCCTGTCCTCAGACATTGGGATATTGTTTGAGCTTGGCATCACCTACAAGTGCAGTGTGAGTGTGGGGAGGTGGGGGAAAGGGCTCCAGGTGCAGGTTTATAAAGGGAACCTGCTGTCTCCAGTTAGAGAATAGGAATAGAGACAGGATTATCTGGAAGGAGCCTCTGGGGAAGGTGGAGAGAGACTTTTCACAAGGTTGTGTAGTGACAGGAAAGGGGGAATGACTTCCACTATCAGAGGGCAGGGTTGGATGGGATATTGGGCAGGAATTGTTCCCTGTGAGGGTGGCAGACCCTGGCACAGGTGCCCAGAGCAGCTGTGGATCCCTGGCAGTGCCCAAGGCCAGGTTGGATGGGACTTGGAGCAGCCTGGGACAGTGGGAGGTGTCCCTGCCTGTGGCAGGGAGTGGGATGAGATGATCCTTAAAATCCTTCCAACCCAAGCCATTCTTGGACTCTCTGATGGGAGAATATCCCTAATTAGAGAATAAAAATCCTGTGACTCAAGGACATGAGTGTCCCTGTTCCAACACTGAACTAACTTGTGCCAAAGATCCCGTGCCATGGGATCACAGTGGACTAGTTCTCTCTTCACTCCTGCAGTTTTCCATCTCTGTGGTTTATTTGAGACTCATGTCCTGTACAGTTTGAAAAATAAAGTTTTAACTGTTTCAGCAGCATGGACAGTGGTTTCCAGCTCCAGTTTAGAGATAGAGCCTGTCCAGCTGGGATATGCTGCTGGAAAGCACAACAGGTAGTAAGACAATAGATGGTAAAGCCAGAAAAACTATCCTCAGAGAAGGCAGGTGGTGATTTTTAAACACAAAAGGTTGAAAGAGGAAAAGGGGGATGATTACAACAATTTTGATGTGGTTACTGATATTAATTGTGGCTCAGTCACTCATTCTGGTCATCTGCTCAAATAATTTACATTTCTCTTTTTTTTCTAGTCAACAGGTGAAAGAGGAGAGCTGAGCAGTGGCTGGGCCTTTCTGAAACTTTTCACTTCCAGTGGGATTCCTGTTCCTTCCAAGTGAGTTTGTTCCCTGCATTTACACACAGATGTACTTACATCTGCTTTAGACTAAGAGTCAAGCTCATCTTTCACACTTACACACTGCTGGGACAGTCCAGACCAGTCCTTTATGATTCTGGCTCTTTGCTGCATTATCCCTTTCCCTGGTTCCCAAGACCTGGAGTCAGGTAGGAGTTGTTGTGAATGAATCTCTCACTGCTCTTGGAGTGGGAATTATATTTTGCAGCTGACTTATGATTAGTGGGTCCAGTCATCTGAAAGAATAATAAAGTGTATATATCTTTATTTTATTAAAGGTAGGAAAATATTCTGTTTATTGGCAGAAATAATACATTGTAGCTGAGACTTTCAAGACTTGGTTTTACCAAATAGTGGTAGACACACACATATAAATATATAGATATCTATANGTATATGTATTCTGAATTTATCTGGGTTACAGCACAAAAAAAATACCCACAGGACACATCTACTGTTCTAGAAGTCTCTAACTCTCTTCTCAATCTCATTTTTTAAAATATTGTTCTACTATTTCATTAAGTAAGCATGGTATTACAGATTAAATTTCATGCTTGTTTCAGCAGTGATTTATTCTTGGCAGAACTGGGCTTACATTATTCTTTAACAGATTTTAAATATGGAAGATTTAAATTGTCGATGTGATGGTTCCTCAAAACCGTTTTACTGAAACAATTGCTGAATTCCACACAACAAAAATATCTGTGCTGTGGAAAAGAAACAATGTTGTTAATGGCTTTTAAAATAATTGACCTCCCAGTATAATTAAATTCCGAAGATTGTTGAATTCCCAATATCACACAGGCTTCAAATTTATCTTTATTGACAGGATGTATGAGCTGGTCCTGAGTGGTGGAACTCCCTATGAGAGAGGTGTCGAGGTTGACCCATCAATATCAAGGAGAGGTGTGGTTTCTTTCCAATGTAATATAAACATAATAATGTGATTATTGCTGCATCTCCTTCACAACAGTCCCCACATCCTGCTTCGGGTTTGTGTGTTCTATTTTTGAGTGTATTTCATTATTTATCTGCTTTTGCCTTGGCTGTGGGGAGCTGGGTGGTGCCAGGCTAACTAAATTCCAAAGAGTTCTCAACCCGCTGAAGTGCCCGTTTTTGTAGTGTAATTATTACTGTTGTTTCACACTGACTGTTTGAATCTGGGGTGTTTATTCCTGCAGCAGGCTCTGGGGTTTTTCAGCAGTTTATGAGCCTCAGGAAACAGCCTGTGCTTCTGGTCAAAGTGAAGTCACCAAGTGTGCACTCAAAAGACGTCCTGAAGTGAGTCCTTGTGAAATGTCCAGAAAATGAAAAAGTGTTCCAGACAGCCTAGAGAAATCTGCAGTGTTTGCAATAAAACTGCTGTCCCTCACTTTCCCAACAGCTTTCTCCCCGAGACATTAGTTGGGGGCATGTGCTACATCCACCTGCTGGTGTTCTATCGGCAAATCCTTGGGGATGCCCTCCTGAAGGACAGGACGAGCACACAGAGCACAGGTGAGCACTGCAGGAAGGTCAGCTTCAGCCAGGGAATGACTCCCTCCTCCGTCTCCCCTTGGTAAGAGATGTTTTTGCCACTCAGGCTAAGTTACCCTCTTTATTTTTATTTTTTAATTATTGTTTACTTACTGACAGCAGGGAGAGACAGAAGTTGGAGAATTCTTGTTTTAGAACTCAGTGTCTTGCCCTGATTATTCAGCAGAACTAGTGGCAGTTTGTAGCCTTCTCCATTTTAAAACTGACTTGAAATAAGGAAAAATTACATTTCTTAACTGTACTAGATATGAATTTATATAGGTGAGAACTGCCACACTTACCTGATTTAATCTTTATAATTTAGGACAGTAGGTCAGGCTGATGATCTCTCCTGGAGTTAAATTTCATCCCTTTGGATTCAGACTTCACTGAAAGGCTTTACCCCAGATGTTGTTCTGGTAGCTGTGCAACTAAAGAAGATTTCTATTATTTCAAAATCCACCATGAGTTTAGGAATAGACAACTGAAAATGTCTGTTCTACTTCCCAGAAGTCATCAGTCCTGGCTCTCTTCCCCAGAATGTTTTGGCATTAGTAAATGCTTCATGTTTACCAAACTTCCCATCAGCTTCAAGGTGAAGAAACAAGTGTACCTTCAATATTTGAAATCACACAATAAAGAAAACACTTCAGCCAAAATCCTGCTCTCTGGCACTTGGAATCTTATCCACAGGCTCATTAATTAAAATAATGACAGGAGCAGAGTGATTGCTCGTGGAAGGGACCCAAAAAGCACCAGGACACCTGTGCAGTGGGATATGTGCCCCATTGGGAAAATTCACTGTGCATTTGGTCCCTGGTTCTCCTAAAATGCCACACCAGACACGCCAGGCTGAGTTCTGCAACCCAAGTGTGTTTATCCATAACATCCAAACCAAGCAGCACAATTGCAGCTGTGTATGAAAAAGACAGGTGCAGAAATGAGGGGAAACACTCCTGGCAGGTAAATCGGGAAGGGCTCGTGTTTGCTGGCATTCCCAATAACCAGCACTGGGGTTTGTGTGGTTCCTCTCCTGCTTTAACTGCCTCACTGAGAACTGGCTGCAGTCAGAACAGGTTTTAGGGAGTTCTCCTCCCTTCCCTGCTCTGGAGAACCGTTACAGCTCATTTTCCCTTTGGAATAATCTGACAGGAGGGGATGTGCTGAATATCTGGATGTGCCAGTACTTTGAAAACCATGCTGATTCTTCCTTAGCCTTGAATGTGTTTGTTTTCTATTTCAGACTTAATCTGTAATCCTGTTTTAGCAACGTTCCCTCGACTCCTGGATCAGCCAGACCTGATGGATGCACTTCGGGTATGTTACCTTGTCAGGATTTCCAGGCAAAATGTGAGGTTGTCCTGGGAGAAGACAAAGTTCTCCACAGCCTTGATCTGATTTTACATTTCATTTTAGAGTGCCTGGGCAGACAAAGAAAGAACATTGAAGAGAATTGAGAAGGTAACAAACTACAGGTTGTTTCTTTTCTATATATTCAGGGTAATTCCAACTAGCTGCTCCCTGCCAGTGCAACTGCTGCTTAGCTTTTCCTCTCACTGTACATCTATTCAGAAAACAGAGATGTGTAAATGCAGTTCTTAACACTTCTCACCCAGATTTATAACAGTAAACTAGGAGCAGGAGGAAAATTAAATTAACCTGTAACTTTTTGTTTCGGTGTTGTAAGGGGGGAACCCATTACAGGTTGGTACCCAGAGTAAAGTTTTCCATGGATACAAAAGGGGCTGTGTATGCCCACAAAATCATCTTCCCTCCTCCAAACTGTGAGCTTCACTCCCCCCACAATCTGCCTGGGAAAAGGCCCCCGAATTCCTCAGCTCTCCCTACCCCAGACAGCTGTAATCCCACGTTTGGGCACGCAGACAGCTGGAGAACTGACCTGGTTGTCCCCGGGCTCACCCACACCTTGTCCTACCTCCTGTACCCTGGCCAGAGAGCAGCCGCAGGGAGCTGAATGAGAAAGGCATTGGCTCTCAGTGCTGGATTTCCTGGGAGCAGCAGCGGGATGTTTCATTCCCTGTGCACGCTCCTGAGCTGATGCACGAGGATGGCTCCCCGCTTACAGAACAAACACCCGCTGAGTCAGAGCGGCCCTTTCAGGGCCATTCATCCAAAAGGAAAGCAGATCTGCTCACGGAATTGGCAACTCCCCGGGATCCCAGAACCATCCAGTTCTACCTGACTGGCATGTGCCACTCCCGCGGGAGGATTGCTGCCTGCTGAATGCTCACCCTCGCTGGTTCTGTGAAATGCTCACAGCGCTCCTGCGGCTGGGACGCTCCGGACTTGGATCTTCCCCATGGGTTTGAGAATTGACCAGGCTGATCCTTTGTTTGCCAAGCTGATCTTTACAGGGGAGCACACAGGTCACACCCTGCACAAAGAGTAGGACAAGGGCAGCATCACCTCTGGCTCCAAGGAGTGGGATTAGAGTCACGCTCCGCCTAGGACAGCAGGGAAATGAGAGGAGTTTGGGCTTCCAGGCAGGAAGGATGTGGCAGTGCTTTTAAGGAATATAAATACCCCACAGCAAAGGGCTCTGGGTGCCTGTAGTTAGTGGGAAGGCTGGCAGAGTTCAGGGTGTAGGTTGGTTGATGTGCTGGAGGCTTATCCGAGATAACGGATGTGTGTTTAGGAAGGTCAAATCTCTTCCCGTTGTTTTCCTGGGAACTGGGAGTGAGTTGGTTGGGTTTTTTTTCCTGTGTGCAATACTTTGGAAAAGTGCTTGGCAACAGCACGTGCTTGTACTGCAGTGTTTTCAAACACTCTTCTCCGCAGAGAGATCAAGAGTTCCTGAAGTCTGCGTTTGTCCTGGTGTACCACGACTCTGTGCTCCCTCTGCTCTGCTCCACCTTCCTCCCCAGCTACAGATGGGCTGAGGAGGAGGTGGAATTGTCTCGCTGGAAGGCGATCCATGACTTCCTGAAGAGGAGCCAGGAGAACGACGGCGCGCTGGAGTACCTGCTGTCATCAGAAAACACCCACAGAGCCCTCGACATCTCAGAGCTGGCCTATGATTTCTTAGGAGAACTGAGGGAAAACAATCCTGGAGAATGAACGATTCCGGCTCTCTAAGGACATGGTAACAATAAAATTAAGTTCTTACCAAAGACACTGCGTGGGATCTGAATTGTAATGGATATTTTTGCACAATGAAGATTTTGAGAGAGATTAAAACTATTTTTTCTTCTTATCTACTGGAAATTGTATTTTAAATTTTTAACTTCGCAGCGTTAAACAAGGCTCTGGTTGCCTGTTCCTACCTGTTGTAGCCATGTCAGGTGTCGTATTTTGCCAAAGCTGAGGTAGCCCTTTCCTCCACTCCTGCAGCTTCCAATTAATTTCCAGTGTTGTTTTAATCAGGGTGAACAAGAGGCTCTTTGTCCCAGTCCCCCAGCAGCCTGGGAGCAGGGAAGGGAAGGAGCAGTGATCTTTAAGAATGCTGCTGAACAAGGGCAGCCAGCTTAGGGGAAGAATCCTCCCTTGCCCAACCAGTGACCAGCAGGTTGCTCTGTTTTTAGACTGTTTGCCTGTTCTTCTCCCCCACTCAGGAGAAGGCTGGGTTACTCCCAGGAATGTGCCTGACCCAACACAAATAACAGCTGGTGGGAATCCTGGGAATGCTGCATTTCCCCAGGATTATTTCCTCGGCTGACCCCTGAGCTTTGTGACCACAGGCTCTGTGTACTGCCCACTCCCAGGGGCAGCACACTCCACTCCACTTTCTCTTCAGTGCTGGAGCAGCTGGATGCTTCCTGCAGGGCAGTGGGGACATTGCCACCGAGTCACACAGGGAGTTAAGCCCAGGCCAGGCTCAGGTTTGTCTGGCGAGACTTAAAACGAGATTTTTGAAAGTCTCCACTGCATAGAGCCAAAAACCCACTCCCATTGGAGTATCTGTAAACTGGAGCCTCCAGAAATACCACAGAACTTCCCCCAGCCTAGGAAGGGCTCAGACAAGGGATACGGATTTGATCTTTGCTCTGTGTTGTGCAAGAGCTTGGCACAGAAGCAGAATTCCTGGGGCATCACCTGTCTTGCCCTGCAAAGCTGGGATTTCTCACTGGGACGGTGTCCTCGTGCTGTAACCCATTGCCTGAGTTAATGGGTTCATTCTGTCCTCTCTGGGCCACCAGGCACAAGTGCCAGCCCCAGCCTTTCATCCCACCCCTTATCTGGGAGTTCTGAGGCCAGGCAGAGTGCATTGGATGAGACAGCAAGTGCTTCCCGAACCCAAAATGCATTTGCCAGGAGGCAGAAATTCCTGCAGCTCTCCTTCAAACCTCCCTGGGCGCCTGGGAGCACATTGCCAAACCCTCCTGGTGTGTTTGGAAAATTTACCTGCTCGTTTCTGAAGGCTGGATGCGCCCGGAGGGTGTGGAGGGGTCTGACTGCGGAGCAGAAACCTGAACAGAAAGGGGAGGAGGCAACAACAGTGGAAGCAAAATATTTCAAGCTTGGAAGCGTGCCAAGGACAACCGCTCGCAGGAAACATTTCTGCTCCGTCAAGGTGTAGGACGTTTTTCCCCTTTGCCCTGCAGTCAATGGCCTCGCCCCAGTGCGCGGTGGGGCCGGGGTCGCGCTCCGCCGCATCCCGGCCGGCGGTGGGATGCATGGAGCCGCCGCGCTGTCCGGAGGTGCCCGGGGCTGTCGGGCCGGGGCAGAGGCGCGGTGCCAGCCCGGGCCGGTTCCTGTGCTTACGTCCCGCGGGCGTGTCCCTTAAATCCCGCACGGGAGCGGCGCGGGGCAGGCGAGCGCCAGCGGAGCCGAGCGGAGCGGTGGCAGCGGAGGAGAGATGGCCTCGGTGGGTCCCTCTGCGGCCTCCACGCAGCCCGCCCTGCCCTCCGGACCCGCCGTCTTCAAAACCATCCCCTACGCCTTCATCCTGCCGGAGATCGTGAGTATGCCTCGCTCCGCTGCCTCACGGCACCCGCTCTCGGCTGCAATCCCCCCAAACCATCCTGAAGGCTTCCTTCTGGGAAGTGACATCTTGTCTTTGGGCTTGTGCTGAACGTAATCCTGATGGGGTTTTTAGGAACTGCTCGAGGACAAGGTACACTCGGCTCCATCGCAGCCTGAGTGAGGGTCAGGCTGCCGCGGGGCTGGGAGAGGCTGAAGAGCTGCTGGCTCCTCCAGCAGGAACACACGAGCAGCTCTTGCTATCATGTAGAAATGGTTTGAAAACCAAGGGAACTCTGCTCTCCGTGTCAAGTCGTTCCAGGGGCCGAAGGCAGCTGGGTGTCTCGGAATGTGTGGTGACATTCTGTGATCCTTTCAACTGCTTCTGGGTCCAGAGGGCAGCCAGTGGGACCGGCCAAGATAGCAGCTGATGTACTTTGTCATGGTGCACGGGGCTGGCAATCCCCACACCCCGAGCTCCCTGCACAGTCCCTGCCCGTGGCGGCGTGCTTGGCTCCCCGCTGCAGCTCCAGGGGTTTAACCCAGCACAGCTGGGATGGCAGCGCGGGCTCATCCCCACAACCCCGCACGCTTTTTGTGCTCAGTAAATATTTTGGGTGGATCCAGAGCGAGCAGCTCACTCCAGGCTGGTGCGTGGAGCTGAGAGGAGACTTGTGCTGTGATTCCAAGCCCCGGAGATTAACGAGCGGGCAGGGCTGGGCTGAGGCAGCCATTCACTTTTCCCAGATAAAAGCACATTTTTCTGGCTTCTCCAGCAAATCCCTGGGGGTGAGACGTTTCCTTGCGTGGAAGGCGGCAGCAAACCCTTCCCTTTAGTGTGAACACTCATTTCCCATGAGTGTTCAGGGAATGCGGTGCCAGCCCGCTCGCTGTCGCGCCGGGATGCTCTGGGAAGATGCAGGAGTTCCGCTGGCCCGGGAGGAAGGCGAGGAGGGAAGTGGGGAGGAAAAGAGCTTTTCCTCATCCCACACTCATCAGAGGCGCCTGTTTGTCCCTGGCAGCTCTGCGGGACCTGGGTGTGGATCCTCGTGGCTGCTACCTCCGTCTCCTTGCCGCTGCTGCAGGGATGGGTGATGTACGTGTCCCTCACCTCCTGCCTCATCTCCCTGCTGCTCCTCTTAAGCTACCTCCTCGGCCTCCACAGGAACAGCGAGAACTGGAAAGTGCTGGTAAGGAGAGGATGGAACACAGGCACATGTTGGCAGGAGCAGCATGGGTGCAGGACCACCACGACTGGTGACCTACCAGCCCTTTCCTCTTGCCTCAGCTGCAAAGTCCAGGGGAGCTCTGCTGTGAAACCACTGCCTGGGAGGGCTGGGTCCCAGCTCTATCCAGGCACGTGTCCCCCTTTGGGGCACTCACAGGTGCCTTGCTTTGCAGGACAGTTTGTACCACGGCATCACGGCCATCCTGTACATGAGCGCCGCTGTCCTGCAGGCCAACGCCACCATCAACTCTGAGTTTGGCACCAACGCGCCTCTCAACTACCAACTCAACTGTGCCGCCTCGGTGAGTCCAGAGCAGCCTGCCGGGCTGCAGAACACGCAGCTCCTGCTGGCACAGGCAGCAGCACCAGCCCAAGCCCCAGCAGAGCCACCCCAAACCCCACAGTGTCACCGGGCACAGCTTCAGCTCCTCACCTCTGCGGGTCGTGCAGCTCGCGTCAGCTTCGCAGGGTCCACCGGCTCACGGACAGCCTGACGTGCCTGGATCCTGGGAAAAGCTGAGCCTTGGCCTCTCTTTTGAGGCTGCAGAGAGCTCTAGGCTGGGAGGCTTCCCCACGCTGAGAGCACAGGGAGATGAGGTTTGATTCTGCCAGCTGACCCTTCTCTTCTTCCTCTTGTGCAGTTCTTCGCCTTCCTCACGACATTCCTGTACATCCTCCATGCCTTCAGCATCTACTACCAGTGATCCTGGCAGCACCAGATTCACCTTCACAGGACGAGGGTTTTCCAAAGTGAGAGACCCTGCTGTCTTCCTAAGGTGTGCCTGCCCCAGCCCTGCCACCAGGCCTCAGGAACAGCAGGTCCTTTTGCACCTCATCACAGGAGGAATTTTGCTGGCACACCTCGGTGTGCCTGTGGGACATTTCCTGCCTTGTCTGGGGGCTACACAAGGGGAGGGACTGGAGGCCCTGAGCCTCCAATTCTGATGTTCTGCCAAATATTGACACCAAGGGAAGGGAAAACAACATCACTGTTCCTTCAGCAAACAATTTCCTTTCTTATGTAATTTGCCTTTCTCTGGTTCAGCTCCATCCCTCCCCAACTCAAATTCATAACAAGATTGTGTTCCTTGACTGTCAGACGGTTTTGTTTGGTAAATGCTGTATTTGGAATAAAGTGTCAACTGACAGATTTTGACTACTCTGTAAGCTGTGTTCACTGAACAAGCTCATTTTACTCCCCAAGAGTTAGAAAAGAAACAGAAAACGTTCTCTTAGAAAGCTACAACGGATTTCACACAAGTAAATCATAGAACTCATAGGAAATTTCTAGACGTAGTATAAAACTACAGCGTGAAAAGAATGATTACAACAGACATTTACAGCACTCTCCTCCCGTGTCTCCTGATTCCCCTTACAAAACCTGCGGCTGTGGAGTCCCGGCGCTGTCACGGCCGTCACGGAGCACTGGTGTCACCGGTGTCACTGGTGTCCCTCCTCCATGCCCTCCTCCTGGGAGTGAGTGGCAGATCCCTGCTCTCCCTGCTCCGTGGCAGCCTGCAGGTGTGGCACAGCGTTGGCTCTCAGCACGTCCAGGTAGAGCAGGTAGTCCTGCAGGCAGGCCGGCAGCGGCAGCTCGCGGATGACGCGCTCCGAGCGCAGGCGCTCGCTCCCCAGCAGCGCCCGGATCTCCAGGCGGCACAGGTGGGACAGCGAAGGAAAGAAGGCTGGAAATGAAACCCCCAGTCACACACAGAGCAGCTCTTGCTACACAAATACATTTACTAATAAAAAGTGAAACACAGAGAGAATTTAATCTCGATTTCCCCAAACAACCCCCTTTTTTTTAACTCCAAAAACATCCTTGTTAGCTTCAAACATTCTAAAGGAAGTATTATTAAATGATATTATCACTTGGACAACTTAAAATTTCTTACAGACCCTTTCAAAGAAGAATTTTCTTTGAAAGGGTCTATAGGAAATTTCAAGTTGTCCAAGTTGTCTTTGTGAAAGATTCCTTTCAAAGAAGGATTTTCTTTGAAAGGAATCGCTCACAAAGACACCTAAGTGCAGTTTTTCAGTCACATAACACATCACCTGCTTTTCTGAAGGCTGAACTATGAAAAATTCCTGCACGACCAATTGAATCTGCCTGGCTGGTCACATTTTGATTATGTTTGACTTTTATGGTTTGTATTTAATTACTGTCCAATGCTTACAAAACAGGACAGATGCTCCACTGGACATACAAATCAAATTAGAAAAATAAAACATAACTAAGTCATATTGTCATCTTCTCCTAAATCTCCCCATCTGCAACCTGGAAGCTGGATACACGGAGATATTATTTTCCTGCCTGTATTCCTTACCAAAACGGCTCTTGAAAGTCCAAGTGAACTTCTCCTTGTATTGGGAAAGTTGTTGCTCCACAATTAAAGGAAGTCTACTCCAATTAATGAACTCCAGGACGAAGCTGAGGACATCCTCACTCATGGAGAAAATCCTGCATAACAAAGACTTCCCTAAAATACCTTTTAAAAGTATTAGTAGACTACAGAATAAAAGACCAAAAAGCATCACACGTGATACACAAGGACAGTGAGATTCGTTCAGTCACTGAGTTGCAAACTTGCAGTGTGTTTACTACAGCCTGCAGAAAATACAAATGTTTCATAACTCTTAAGTTTAATCCTGTAGTGCCCAATTAAATATAAAAACATCACCAAGCTGTTATTTATATGTGGAAAAACTTCAATAAAAATAATAATAAAAAAAATCCGACTGGAATTTTTTGCCACATTGTGTTAAACAAAACAGTCTGAAACTGCATCCGTTTCCTCTCCTCCCAGCCTTGGCCCAGCTTCACTTCCCATTTGTTTCCCATCTCTCCTGACCTATTTCTCCCATTGGAATTTCTTCTTACCATGGCTGTATTAAAGTATCACACTCACATTTTGCAGCTAAATTTGGGGGTTAATTAGAGATGTTCGATATAAATTTGGGAAGTGAGGCTTTACTGCTACCCTAGAGAAAGGCAATTTCCAGTCTGGCTTTCTTCCTAAATAAAACTGTTTTACTGCCTCCAGACATGACGTGTGAATGATTTATTTCAGACTTTCCACAGCCCCTCCCGTTCCTGATGGTGGCAACTGATTATCAAGGGCCATCCTGTGAGAGCCCTCGCTCAGCAGCAGCGCTGCACATTAGCATGAGACCTTTAAGCAAATAAAGACAAGGCTCCCAGCTCACCAGAACTTGCACATCAACTTCAGGGGGTCGAAGCCAGCCAGGAGCAGCCAGGGCAGCCATTCCTTGTACTCCTTCTGCACCGTGCTGCTGTAGTGGATGAAGTCTGTTAATTCCTCCTCGCAGGGCAGGGAGCAGCCCAGCCTCAGGAAACGCCGGAACAGAGCAAACTTCTTATGGCACAGGCACTGTGCCAAGTTAATGCCAAGCAGGGTGATGCCATACTTGAGGAGAACATCGACGAACTGATAATACCTGTGAGAGGGAGAAGGAGCATGGCATCCCGTGAGCTTTCCCTCAGGAAGCACCCACCACTTTTTACATCTGTCTGCAATCAAACACCACAGAATGTTTTTATTAAAAAGTCTTTTTATCATTACCCACTGCAACAAGGACTGAGACAGTGACTGGTGTTGCCTTTTAGTGATTAGATGGCACATCACTCCACAGAAGTGGTGACACGTGTTACCTGCCTCGTTCACAGGACAATCACCTGCTCTGCATCTCTTCCCAAATAATTTCTTATAAAGCAACACCACGACAGAAAGGGAAAAATGGTGTCCAAGGATTTTTAAAGACAGCTGCCTAGGAGCAGGCCACAAACTAAATTAACTACTAACAAACCTCCTTAATTTAAATCGGCAGCATCTACGCCATAAATAAATTTCAATCCACGCACAAAGAAATAATCTGTTAAAATCTGAGAGGATTCAAAAGCCGTTTTTGAAGAAGTTTTCCTTAGTGCAGCACGTGAGTCAGGTTCCAGGACTTCACAATAATATTCCAGGAGGAATATTAATATATTCAATATTGAATATTAGTATATTGAATATTAATAGAGTCAATATTCAAGGAGGAATATTAACAGGGAGTGTCTGCCAAGGGGAAACACACTGGAATTCTGGAAAAATACTAAACGATAGACAGCAGTTAAGGGAGGAAGGTGGGAAACTCCATCCTTAAAGTAAGTGAATTAAAGCAAATATGATGATGGATAACTCAAAAACAGAAGAGGTTTGCTTACTCCTTCTGGAAGACCATGCACATGGGGGACCTGCAGTCGAAGTCCAGGCACTGCTGAGCATCTGGGCTGAAGCCCTGCTGGAGCAGCATCTCCAGGCACTTCCCGTCCCCACCGTACAGCGCGGAGTACACGGGGCTCACTTTGCCCTCGCCTCTGTCACAAATCCGGTCCGTGATGGGAATCAGCAACTCCAGGATCCTGCAGATATTTCAAAACCACTGTTTTCTTATCTTAGGCAATGATTCATCTTCAACACACAGGGTCATTGCAGCTTTGGAAGAAAATCGTGGGTTTTTCACTCTTGAATTTGCAGCTGTGTAATTCCATACACAGACCCCTGGCAATGGTTGTGATTGGGATGGATTTGGGCTGGAAAGAAGTATTTTAAACCAAACCAGGGACAGCTAGTTCATATTATCCAACAACTCTTTTTACAGCAACAGAACACCACTGCACATTAAATCCCACTCCTGGAAGCAAACTGGAAATGTGAGTTGCAAATGAAATGAATTCTTAGTTCTGTCAAACAGAAAAATCATTCTGTTTACAGCTCACATCCCAGGCCACATCACATTAGTGACAAACACCAGTTCCTTTGCTGCTGGAACTTTCTGGTGCTGCATAAGAGTTGCCAGTGATGCATCATCATTTATATTTTTAAGTGCTATGTGTGAATCATGGAGTTCCTGAGAGATCCTTCTCCCCGATGGTCTACTCCCAAAACTTCCTTCCACTCTTGGCTCTCTGCTGTGGAACTGACTTGTACGTCTGAAACTGGGCAAAGCTACAAATGCATCTCTGGAAAGATTAAAGAAACTGTTTTGTTGCTTTGATTTTTCTGGCTAGTCCAGCTAATTCAATATTTATATATAATTACTCCTGCTACTTAATAGAGAATTCTACATAGCAGCTGTTCATGTATAATGTATAATATGGCTATTTGTATTTTTAAATGGAAAAGTAATATGGCCATGGAGTGAATTGATACCTGGTTTAGCACTGTGGAAAACCCTCAAAATTCATTAGGCTATGGATCAAACCTAGGTTAGATGCTGAATTAAAAATCATGTAATCATAGAATGGTTTGGGCTGGAAAGGACCTAAGGTGATCCAGTTCTACCCCTGGCCAAGGGCAGGGACACTTCCACTGTCCCATTGTTGCTCCCAGCCCTGTCCAGCCTGGCCTGGAACACTTCTAGAGATGGGGCAGCCACAGCTTCTCTGGCAAACCTGTGCCAGGGCCTCCCCACCCGCATGGGAAAACACTTTTCCCGAATATTTCATCTAAACCCATTCCCTGTCAGTGTGGAAGAAACTACTAAGAGACATTTAAAATACAAAAACACTCAGAACTTCTAAACTACAGATCAGTTTGAACACACATTTTTTCTCCCTTTTAGGGCTGAACTTCCTCCTCTGGGGATCAGATTTGTGTGACCAGGACCTTCTGTCTGAATGCCTCTGCAACCACCTACTTTGCATGGCCCATCTCAGCTGCTGCATGAATGGGTAGCTGCCAGTTATCCTCGTTGCAGTAGAGGTTTGGGTCTGCCCCTGCAGACAGCAGCAGCTTCACACAATCCAGGTGTCCCTCCTGGGCAGCAATCAGCAGGGGAGTGGCCCTGTCCTTGGCCTGGCAGTTGACATCTGCACCTGACACAAAACAAAACCAAATCCACGACCATCAGTCATTATTTTTCACGGGGCAGCTTCAAACTCAGCAAGTTTTCCACAGCAATAAGGATATAAAACCTCTAATATTCGAAATGGCGATGTGCAAGAGCTCAAATGGCTCATAAAATAATTTGGCTTCTAGTTACAAATCAGAATTTGGAAATGCCTAATTCTGCAGAGTATCTTTCCACATGGTAGAGCCAACACATAATAGTAATTAGATGGGAATAAAAAAATCCACAATTAAGTGTTACTGGCTTATTAAGACTTCTCTGGGTAAAGGCAAGAAAACCCAGCAACAAAGAGATGAGAAACAATTTACATTGTATCAATAGGTTAGTCTTTTTCTTCAGTTTTGTCTATTACACAACTTCCATGCTTTTCAGCATATCTTCATTTTCATTAAATCCCAAAGCTTCTGTGATTTCTTTTTTCTCAGCATCACTACTGAGATTACTACAGTGTAAAAACCTTTGAAGTGACAGATCAGTTTGGGTGTCCCTGAGCAGGCGAAAATAGAGAAAATAACTCCATGTTTGTTATGTGTAGATTCTGCTCCTAGAAATAACAGCAGTTTTTGCTGCTATAGCTATGGCTTACTGCCTTCTGTCCTAGAAATACAACTAAAAGATAAGAATACAAAAATTCAGACACCAAAACAAGATGGCCTTGAAAATGCAGTTGGGACATCCTTTACTACATGTGTCGTGGGGCTAGTAGTTTTATTCTGGTATGGTGGAGAAACTAACAGGAAATGGATGGGTATATTTTTACCTTTCACCAGTAAGAGCTAGAACTGCATTTAGTGGGATTTGGTGGAAGTGCAGCAAGGGAAATGAAGGTTACCATGGGACAGGAGCAGGCGCAGGCTCTCCAGCTGCCCGTACTGAGCAGCCACAAACAGAGGGGTGATCCCAAAGTCATCACGACAGTCCCTGCTGGCCCCTTTCTCCAGGAGCATTTGCATTATCTCGGTGGAACCCTGAAATAAATGGGTTTGTCCTTAAGTAGCAGGAAAGAGAGGAAATCATGCAGCCTGTCCTTCCCCACATGCTCCAGATAGGAATAAAACCCACAATATATTCAATATCCTGAAGATGCACTTAAAAATTAATGGTCAAAGAAATTAGGCAGGCTCAAATTGATCACTTTTGCTCATTTACATGACAAACTCATTTGTACGTGTTAGAATCATTAAGCCAACATATTTTTAAGTACAAGCTTATGACTGCCAGGGTAGGTTAGGAAAAATTAGCTGACAAAAATGCAATAATTATTAAATAAATAATTATCCCCCAAAATACACCAGTTACACAGAAATTACATGATGTGTTGACAGGTTACCTGAAAGGAAGCTTGGTGCAAAGAATTCCATCCAGACCAAGAATGAGGACCTTCAACACTTGCTCCGTGTTGGAGCAGAAACTTGACAACCTCTGTGTGTTTATTTTCAACGGCTTCCACAGAACAGTAATAATAATAAAAAAAAGGAAATAAAAATAAAATTATTTCTTATTGAACAATGTTAAAAATAAATACTTAAGTATTTGGATGTAAAAGCTCAAAAGGTCTCACTGCCAACTTCCTGCAACAATAATCATAATTCCTTTAAACTTGCCCATTATATACTTAGTTGCTTTTTATATTTAGATCCCCAAAACAGTGTTGGAGAATGGAAATGATGCCAAAATTCCCCCAAACTTGGAAAAGACTTGGAAACAAAGGTAACATGGTACCCATGATGTCTGGATACAGAGGCAAGTAAATCAATAAGCATATTTAATCCTACAGTGTAGACCCTCAGGATTTAGTTTCAAGCATTCAGTTAGGTCAAACATAAATCATAGAAAAAATGTTAAAATAATGGACTTTAACTGTCAAACTAGGAACGTCAACAATAAGTCTTTTTACATAAGAATTAGGGAGGAGTTATAAAAATTTAAAAGGCTTTGAAACAGCCTCATACAGATGTAACCCTGAACCTCCTAAAGTCTTTCTGTGAGTGATGCAGAAAACCAGCTTCCTTCTATAATTTTGTTTTAAAACACTACATGAAGCAGATTTACCCATAAACAAAAAGTTATTGCCACACCCACTCCATCTCTGAGTCTAAAGCCTGGTACTTAGGGCTACAAAAAGATGCAACGTGGCAGGCAAGGAAGAAACTGGTGAGTTTAAACTTGGAGAAACTTTAGTTTTAACTTGGTGAGGTCAGGCTCTGGGATTTGAGGAAAGCTGGTGTCACCTAGGAAGAGAGGGGTGGCGGCGGATTCGGTGGCGACGTTGCTGAGGTCAGCCCCAGCTTCCAGGAGAACCCGGAGACATTCCACAGAGCCGTTTCGAGCTGAGAGGTGCAGAGCACACAGCCCCTCAAACGTCTTCGAGTGGATGTAGTCCTCAGCTGGAGCTGCAGAGGAGCATAATGGGGGGGGGAGGAAGGGACATTTGGCAGTGAATTACAAAATACAATCATATTAAGAAAGTAACAGTGTTGTTTGAGATGTGTGGCCTAGGGAATATCCAAGAATGTGCTGTTGTCACCTCAAGTATCACCCACCAACTGCAATGTGTCAACTTCTCTTTATCGCACTTGGGAAACCACACAGAAAATGCCCAAACAAGGATAGGATAACTCTATGCAACTTGTATTTTCTGTGACAGGGTAATATAGCAGAGAACCACACCATTTCCCATTAGGTTTTTCTTACCTGTATCAATGAGCAGCTTCAGGCACTCGCTGGAATTGTGTGCTGCCGCTTCGTGGATGGGCAACCACCTCCTGTTATCTGGGACATCGACGCTGTACCCCCGATTAATCAATTCCCTCAGGATTTCAGCGTTCCCTTCTCTGGCTGCAAGGCCCACGGCCGAGCACCGGTCGGAGTAGGCTTCTGTGAAATCCATCACTGGTATGGGACTCTGCAGGAGGAAGAAAGGAGAGGAGGGGGGGGAAAAAAGGAGAGTGTTGGTACAATATAGAAACGAGAGGGATTTCGTTTGTGTTGCAGAGGATTTGGTATGGTTTTTAGGGAGATGGTGGTTTGGGTGGGTTAGAGGGAGAAAGATGCTTGGTGTGAGTTGCTGCAGGTTGTTTGTGGATTTTGAGGGGAGATGGTTGTGGGGTTTGAGGTGAGGTGGTTGCTTTGGAGGTGGTTG
>VXBU01013105.1:141269-157322 GCA_013400315.1 Bombycilla garrulus | reverse complement strand
CCTGGACCCAGGAAGGTGCATGGACCCGGAAGGTCCTTAGGCCAGAAAGCTCCAGGATCCCTGGAGTGTCCTGAGCCCAGAAAGGTGCAGGATCCCTGGAGTGTCCTGAGCCCAGAAAAGTCCTGGATCCCTGGAGTGTCCTGAGCCCAGAAAGCTCCAGGATCCCTGAAGTGTCCTGAGCCCAGAAAGCTCCAGGATCCTGGAGTGTCCTGAGCCCAGAAAGCTCCAGGATCCTGGAGTGTCCTGAGCCCAGAAAGCTCCAGAATCCTGGAGTGTCCTGAGCCCAGAAAGGTGCAGGATCCTGGAGTGTCCTGAGCCCAGAAAGGTGCAGGATCCTGGAGTGTCCTGAGCCCATCAGGCACCTCTGTCTTTTAGCACAGACCCTTGTCTGTTCAGCACTCAAAACCTTCAGTAGCTCGAGCAACACGGGTAAAAAAGAGTCAGTTTGTGGGTTTGGGAAGCCAGGAGCTCCAGCTGCTCCCAGAATAGAGACTTCACCACTTTAGGGAATGAATGTGTTAAAGAGGGAGCTGGATGGAACATGAAGGAGCAAACCTGAAGAGAGCAGACTGGAAGGTGGGACAGAGTGGGGTTTATTTGTGTGCAGCATTAACTTTGTCAGCCACAGCCGTGGATGGTGTGGGATCCTCTGGAGAAGGAGCAGCCCGGGCTGGGAATGCTGAGAGGGGTGGTGCAGGTGCCAGGGTGACTTTGCAGGGTTTTTTTGGATTCTTTAGTGTCGCCCTGATTTTTGTAAGACTTTGTAAGCCTTCTGATAATTACATATTTGCCAGATGTCGCTAGAGGACACGAAAGAACAGACACACACCGCAGCTCAGGTGATCAGAAGAGAAGAGAAGAGCTTTTATTTTTTCTGACTCCAGTATTTATAGTTTTCCAAAAGTGACAGTGGATTGGACGGTGGCAGTGCCACCTCTCCAAAGACACTGCACAGACAGACAGTCCATCAGTTTTTTTCCTCCTCTGTGAAGGAATGCAAAAACAGTGAGATGTTTACAGAAAGTGTGTGAGAAAGTTCTTCACAAGTATGTAAATATCAGAAGGCTTAGAAAGTCTTACAAAAATCGGCGACACTTCAGGACCTGGAGCTGCAGGTGCTGAGCCTGGCAGACCCGATGTGGGTGAACACCAGGGCAGGTCTGAGCAGCCACACAGGGTCTGATTTTAACCTGGTAATGGCTGCCTCTGCGCACCGGAATAACATTTTTTTGTTTCAGAGGATTCTCAGGAGCTCTCCTGCAGTTGTGACCTGTTCCTTTCCCTCCCCCAGATCCCCACAAAAAACATCGAGGGGCAGATGACGCCCTACTACCCCGTGGAGCTGGGCAATGGCACTCCCTGCAGCCTGAGGCAGAACCTGCCCAGGTCCAGCACCGTCATGTACATCTGCCACCCCGAGGCCAAGCACGAGATCCTGTCCGTGGCAGAGGTCACCACCTGTGAGTACGAGGTGGTGATCCTGACCCCGCTGCTGTGCAACCACCCCAAATACAGGTACAGAGCCCACAGCGCTTCTGGCTCCTCAGCTGCTGACTGAGTGAGGGGTTTCTCATGGTGTTGGAAGGCTGCAGATGCCGTGTGTGTACGCCTCAAAGCCGAAAATATCTTCTCCAGCCATAACCTTAACCTTGATTTTAGCTCCTCCCAGCATGAGGAGCTCTCTAGAAGCCATTTCCATGTGGAGAATTCACCATTTTGGTGTTATTTACCAAAATTAGCTGTAGGCTTCTTGTTTCCTCCCCTTCCCTGAGCTGAGGGGACCCCCTGAGTCTTTGGACCTTCCAGGGGGTGTAAAGAGAGCTGCAGAGGGAGTGTTCCATACAGACAAGGGGGGATAATGGACAGGATTCCTGGATTTACACAGATGTTGGAGCAGTTGAGTATTTAATCAGAGATCTGAAACAAGCCACAAGGTCTGAAGGCAAAATCCTGCAGTTTGTAAACACTTGCCAGTTGGAGTTACTAATGTTTGATATCCACTGTGAGTTTTCTCACGTGGATGGGTTTGGTCATACTCTGTTATCTGCTGTACTTTTCTGTGGCACTTTTTTCACTGTTATCTGTTTACTGTGCGAGTCTTTTAAGCTTCTGGAGCAGTAGGGAAAAAAAAAAAAACATAGAAAGTGCACAGGGAAATTGCTCTGTTGCTTGATAAGGATAAAATCTGGAGCTGCTGCCTCCTTCCAAAGGGAAGGCATGGAAAGGTTCCTGGCCAGCAGCAGGAAACACTAAAAATCAGCACACAGGATCATCATCCCCCTCTTATGTCACCTTGGTAAAAAAAGGAAAGGTGGAGGTGGCAGCCTGGGAATGCTGCCCAGTGACATCACAGGGATCACAACCCACATTCCAAGTTCAGTGCCCCTTTTTTCCTGTTGTGTGTTCCCAAAACAGCCCTGGACAGTGCCTCAGCCTCTGGGGCATCTCATCCAGGGCTGCACCTGCACCACCTGAGCAGCAGCAGCTGCAGAAACTCAGAGCCCTGAGCTGATTTCTGGATGGAAGGTGTGACAGTGATGTGTTCTCCCCTTGCTGGGCAGGTTCAGGGCTTCCCCTGTCAACGACATCTTCTGCCAGTCCCTGCCAGGGTCCCCACTTAAACCCCACAACCTGGAGCAGCTGGAGAAACAGCAGGAAATGCTGAAAATGCCTTTTAGGAGGGTTAAGGAGGTAGGTTTTGTGTCATCTATTTTCCATCTTTAAGACATTTTATAAGATGTCAGTCTTTCATTGGTCTTTAAGCTTGTTGAAACCATCTGTAACTCACCCTATCTGGAAGGAAAACAAAGCAAGTGTGATTGCTGATTAAAATTCCTGATTAAAATTTCTGTAGCCTTTGTAGCCTACAGTTCACAAATATGTGAAAGGTTTGACTGGAATTTTCTCTCAGCTAAAATTGACCAAAACAGCCAACCTGATTCAGTAACTTCATGTAACTTGTAAGACCTTATAGGGGACTGAATTGTATCTTTTAATTGCAGGAAGAAATGCCTTCAACAAAGGAAGAGAAATTCTCTTCCATCCACAAGCCTGTGGCTGTCGGGAGCCACCAGCTGTTGACAGTGGGAACAACCCACATCTCCAAACTGACCGACGAGCAGCTCATCAAGGAATTCCTCAGTGGCTCCTACTGCTTCCATGGGGTGAGCAGCAAAGCCACCCGGAGTAAAGCTGTGTGGAATACATCCTCATTTGTGCGCTTGTTTAATTTTTATCTTCAGCTTTCCTGCTGAAATTCAGTTATTTGAGCAGACAGTGAAATGAAAGTAGGCAACAGAAAGAACTAGCTGTGAAGGATTTTCATCAACGAACAGATACAGAGTTTTACAGCTGGAACAGCTGGTTTAGGGTCTGGGGGGGGAAAGGATGGGTTGTTTTGGGGTGTTCTGTTTGTTTTTGGGATTCTCTTTGGTGCTTTTTAACGCTGAGGTTGTTCCTCTCCCCAGGGCGTTGGCTGGTGGAAATACGAATTCTGCTACGGCAAATACGTCCACCAGTACCACGAGGTGTGTTCAGAGAGTCCTGTTAGTTCCTGTGGAGGAAATGCACTCCTCTGGACACAGTGCAGTGATCAGCTTCTCCTGTTTTAGGATAAGGAAAGTGGCAAGACCTCCGTGGTGGTGGGCACGTGGAGCAGGGAGGAGCACATCGAGTGGTCGAGGAAGAACGCGGCCAGGACCTTCTACCTGCGAGAGGATGGCACCCAGACAGTCAGGTACCAGCCAGGCTCTGCCCTGCTCCCCCTCCTGGGACACAGGAGATTTGGGTTATGAACAGAGAAAATAAATGCCAACAGCAGCATGATCAACTTTACCCACCAGTCAGCATCACGAATAATGAATTCGGCACTTTGGACATGGCACAGAGAAAAATCTTTCAATATTGAACAGCTCTTTCCCTCTGCTATGTAATAGGATAATAACTGTATAGAATAGTAGTACAATAATATATAGTATAGTATAATAGTGTGTTTGTTACTGTTTGTACATTAAATACTTGACCAGTGATGAGGTGCTGGATCGCCCCACTGAATTGCCTGCTTAAAAATTGTGTTCGCCACTTCCAAACTCTTCCATTCTGATCTTTCGTGGCAGGATGGTGTCTCATTTCTATGGAAATGGAGATGTTTGTGACTTGACAGACAAGCCAAGGCAGGTGACTGTGAAGTTGAAGTAAGTGGACTTTTACAAAGCGTTGTTTTTGTGTCTGTTTCCTGGGTCAGAGGGAAAGCTGCTGCTGTTGTCACAAAGCTCAGAAGGCAGTATCTGTTAACCTAATAAAATGCTGCAGACAGCAGTGAAATATGTGTGTTTATTACCTGCCAACCCCCCGATTTCTCCTCTATTTTCAGATGTAAAGAGTCAGACTCCCCTCACGCTGTGACCATTTACATGTTGGAGCCTCATTCTTGCCAGTACATCCTTGGGGTACGTGCAGAGGTCAGGGCTGCTACTGGAGCTCATCTCCAGGGCTCTGCTCACCCTTTCTCCCCGTGCCTCCTCCCAGGATTCCCGCAGGGCTGAGCTCATGGTTTGGTGTCTCTGTTGCAGGTGGAGTCTCCAGTCATCTGTAAAATCCTGGACACAGCGGATGAATACGGGCTGCTGTCTGTGCCCAGCTGAGGACAGCGAAGCCGCCATGGCCAGATCCTGGCATTCCCATGGGAACAGTGTCTGTGAGCTGACAGAGGCCTCACCAGCACAGCTCTCCAAGCTGAGGGACTCGTGAACCACTTTGTGTATAACTATGTGTATATAAGAGCTTATTGATAAACTTTTAATGATTAAAACCTTGTCTTGCACTTCCCGCCTGGCTCGTGTGTGACCCGCTCCCCCCTCACTGGTGCCACTCTTGAGGTGTAAACTCAGCTCAGAAAAGGCACAAAAACAACTGAAGCTTGGAGGGAGGAGTTCAGCTGCCAACAGAAGGAAGAGGTGAAGCCAACACTTCCTGCTCAGGAGCCTCAGCACCGCTCATGGTTTTCCTGCTGTTCCTGCTTTCTCCAAACACCGATGTTACCTCACTCTGACTGCTGGGAATTGTATTCTCCTGTCACTGCACCTCACCCCTCTTCAGCTGCTGTTTCTGGGCTGCTTCCCAGGACATTCCATGTATTTATTTATTGATATCTAACGCTGTAGGGTTCATCTTCATACAGTTACGTTGTTGGACATCTTTTCCTGCCACCAGGTCCAGGTTCCTGTAGTCTGTCTACCTTGCCAGAGCATTGGGGAAGTTTTAATCTGCTGGCACCAGACGTTCCTAGAAGTAAGTTGTGAGGGAACAGATAAATTGAAATACTGCTGACAGGAGGATTTGAAATAGATTTGCATTCTATTTTTGAAGAAGTTTGCAGTGACCAACACCCAGCAGAGCCTTGAATGTTTGGGGCTGTAGCAACAGTGTCCGGTCAGGGCGCATTGGTCACTTCCGTGTGCCCACCACATTTCCTCCTTTCTGCAGCCCTTGTGCAAGGACAGGAATTTGTGATGCCTGTGGGGTGGAACCTGCCAGCCACGTGGCAGACGAGTGGGCAAATATTGCCCAAAATACTCCCCTGAGCTGCTGGACTGTTGCACCAGAAGCTGTTCTAGTGTCTCACCAAGCAGAAAACCCAAACAGCAGCCAGCGGCATGATTTGGCATTTAAATTGACTCTCGCTGCTCTTGCTCACATCCTGATTTCTGAGGCTCAGCAAGGTGGCAGAGGGAGCTGGAACATAGATTATTTCCCCATGGAAAAGTCTTGTACCCAGATTCCCCCATTCCCAGCCTTCCTGCTTGCCCGAGGCATCAGCACCCAACACGGAGTAAGAAAAGATGAAAACATTTCACCTTCTGCTGCCTGGATCCTCTCGTTATGGCTCTGAGCTGCACAATGCCTTGGAATGGTTTTATTTTGGATAAATAAATAGGCTCTGGCAGCCACAGCAGCCCTCAGGCAGTGCCAGGGAAGTGAACACACTGCACTCACTCCTCCTGCACATCCCTCCTTGTGGTGGTTAGATCAGAGGACAAACCAAGAAGTTATTTCGTGGTCAGAATTCCCCCCACAGGGGGAGGAAGCACATCCCTGACTCAGAGCCACGGCACCTGGTGCCCCCAAGAGCAGCTTTTGCCGGGGTGTGAGCAAGCAGGCTCTTGGCAAATCTGTGCTCCTCAGCCTCGAGTTCCCCTTGCAGCTGTTCCTGCCCCAGCACCCACATCCAGCTCCAAAACAAACACGCCTTGCTCCCCTCCTCTCCCATCCCCTCCTGACCAACAGCTGACTTAGGTTTGCTCCTACGCCTTCAGGACGCAGCGTTGTTTCACACAGACAGGGGCATTTCCAGGTCTTAAATATCTTTTTTTTTTTTTATCCACCGCCTTCATAAGAAAAGCTCCTGTGAGGTCTGGTCTCCTCAGAGCTGGTGCTGATCCTCTTTGGATTCGAGCAGCTCCTGTGCAGGTTCAGCTCTCCTCTGTTAAACAATGTTTCCAGGGCATAAAAAGTGGCACAGGACCTGTTTTAGGAATTGAAGCACTGGTCCTGCTCTTGGCCACATGGGGTGGAGCTTCCTTGCTCGCTCAGACTTTTCTCATGTCCTGCTCTTCTCTCAATTCCCAAAATAAGAGGTTGCTTAAGAAAAGATAATGCACAGAAAAGGTGTTGGATGAAACAAATGACAGAATAATTCCAGCACTGGGAGCTGGTGGAACAACTGTGCTCGTACCAAAAAGCTGCCTTTTTAACTTTGTGCCTTCCAGCCACGATTGACTCTCTGGGATTTTGCTGGCCCCTGTGCTGGGATGTGGCTGTCCCATCTTCCCGAAGGAAAGCAAACAGTTCATGAGCAGCACCCTTGTGTTTAGACGGAGAATTGTCCAGCTACAGGGTGTCACCCCACACGGACAGCAGGAGAGAAAATTTCCCCTGGCTTATTCCAACCTCTCAGTTTCCTGTCCCTTCTGTCAAAGCAGGCTGGGATCTGTCTGAAGAACAGATGACTGTGGGGCAATTCCCAGCACCTGCCAGAGCAGGAAAGTGCCCGCTCAGACCAGACAGACAGCACACAATCCAAACCGTGGTGGAAAACCGCCTCGGGTTTTCCAGCCCCCAGGGCTGGACAGAGGGGCCGCTGGGAGAGTTTCCAGTCACTGGTGGTTGCAAAAGAGTGGGGAAAAAAATTGGGAGCGATATAAAGGCAAGCTCTGACCACAGTGAAAGCTCAGGTAGTAATTTAGAGTAAAGTTCTTACCCAGGTGTCCCTGTGGGGCACCTGTAACTTCACCTTTGCCTCCCCACTCAAACTGTTTTTATATTATTTTCTTTGCAGGAGAGGCAAAGGTGAAGTGACAGTTGGTGTCAATTCATGGTTATGAGGAGTTTGAGTGACTTTGGTCACGCTCGTGGGCTAACAGCACAAGGAACCTGAATTGCTGAGTTAACAAAGGCAGGATCGGCTTTGTCCGATGATTCCTTTGTTTCTGTTCCCGTTAGCAGTGCTGTTTCTGACAGAGCACGACCTTTGCCGCGCTCCAAGCTCCCCCAGCATTCCTGCAGCCTGGCCCTGCTGCACTCCGGCCACCACATGCCCTCCTTGCCCAACTTGGTTTTTCCCCCACCTGCGATGCTGAGGCCGAGGCAAACCCTCGGGATGCTGTGATGCATTAAACGAGCAACTTCCACCTTTTATTCCCCCCCCCGGCCGCGGCTTGGGCAACGCCTGCGAGCGGCGCGGACGGAAACACTTGACGGATTTCACCGGGCAGGAGGGGAAAACGTGACGGATTTCAGCGGGCAGGATCGTCTCCGGCACCTCCTCCTCCTCCTCCGCCGGGCCCAGGGCGGGGGGCGAGGCTGGGCGGTGCCGCGGTGCCCCGGCCCCACAAAAGGCGCCCGAGGCAGCAGAAGGGGAGGCAGGAGCGCGCAGGAGGGCAGGTACAGGGGCTCAGAGGGATGGCAGGGGGGCCGGAGGTGAGGACACAGCCGGGGGATGAATCGACGATGCTTTTCACAGCCCGGCCGTTCCCGGCTCGCTCTCCCCTGTGCCGGCGGCTCCTGCGGGATGTGGGGCGGGCTGGGGTCCTGCTGGCAGCGGGGACAGAGCTGGGAGGTCACCGGCGTTCGGCTAAAGCCGCTGGGCAGCAAGGGGGCCGCGGTGACACGGGTGACTCCCCGGGAGCTCCGCAGCTTCCCTCGCAGGGGACAGAGCTCCCCGGAGCTGCAGGGGAGGGGACCGCGACAGAGCCCGGGGCAGGACCGCAGATTAAACTGGGAATGCTCCGAGCCGCAGGGCCACCGACCTCTCCTGGCTGCCTCCCGTGTCCTGCTGCCAAGGAAACTTCCTCCCGCCGCCGAGGCCGAACAAATGGGAAATCCTCGGCAGGGCGAAGCTCCGGAGGTTGGGATCGGGGAAGAGCCGCGGAGCGCCCTGGGGCGTCACCGAGGCGGCCGAACGGGTTTTGGAGGGATCAGACTGACGTGGTTGTCGTGCTGCGGGATGGGAGACATAAAACCTGAGTCGCACGGAGGAAGGGCGTTTCAGATTTTGCAGGGGGAAGATGGAATTGCAGGGTCTGCCTGGGAAAGAAAAGAAAGAAGAATTCAGATTTTGTCTGCCATGACCTCAGATAAATAGTGCTCTCCTTCAAGTCATTCTCTGACACTCTCTCTTTCTCTCTTACTCTGAAGTGAGATGTGTTTTATTTTGCTGGGTAAAAAGGGATCCACAGATACAACTAATGAAACAATTTCTGGACTTCAAGTAAATTAGAATTATTTTTAAGGGTGTTCATTAACATGTTATAATGAGGGATTTAACATTTATTTTCTCCAGGATGAGGATCCTTCCCAGCTGCCTTCATTTCTACTTCGTTCCTTTCTTACTCAGCGGAGCACGTGGATTCCTAACGTGGAGAACACCTCCAGCCTCCCTGGTTTTTAACTACTCCTATTCAAACCTCTCCTCTGTCTCGGAAGCACGAGCTCCAAAAACAGCAAGAGCTCTCAATTTCTCACACAATGTCATTGAAAAAATTACCGGGAGAGACTTTGAGGGATTTGACTGGCTGGAAGTTCTGGACTTTTCCTACAATCGGATCAGGGCTGTTGAGCCTGGAGCGTTCCAGAGTCTGCTCAGCCTCGTTTCTGTGGATTTATCATTTAATGACGAGAAGCTGCTTCTGTCAGATCTCCCACCCCACCTGAAGCTCTCACCCGCTGGCAAAACTCCAGGGTCTTTGCAGCTTTCCAGGAATTCTGGCAAATCCTCAGGGGCTGCTCTGGAGGCTTCTGCTCCCGCCAAGGAGCCGCCACGTCCCGGAGTTCTGTCCCTCCTGAAAATCCTCAGGCTCAGGAGAAGCACGGGGAATCTTCTTCGGAGGGGAGAGAGGAACACAGCTGCTCCTCCCACAGCCACACCTGAGCCCACCCTGTGCGGAACTCCCGTCAACGGGACGCTCGACCTGTCCCACAGAAACCTCTCCCAGGACGAGCTGATGCTAAAGCTGGACGAAGATCTCTGCAAAGCCCAGCTGGGCAGGATTTTGGAGCTGGACATCAGTCACAACAATGTGGAAATGGATCTTCTGACACTGTTTTCCCTGTTCTTCCCAATGGAAAACGCGCTGTCCATCGACGCCAGCTCCAACAAGTTAACCATTAACATCCTGGATGCCGAGTCCATGTGTAAGTTCCCATCCCACAAGCTTTTGTTCCTAAACATCAGCCACAACCCCATCAACAGCCTGGATACGCTGTGCCTCCCTTCCACCATCAAGGAAATCGATTTGTCCTTCACCAACATCAGCCAAATACCCCTGAATTTCGCTGCAAAATTGCCTAAATTGGAGAAAATGTACGTTCAAGGAAACCACTTCATCTACACAGCATTCTCAGAAAGGAGGAATGCGCTTCCAGAGTGTGTCCCTCCCCCTGGATCCGTGCACATCAGCGCCATCTCCTTCGTCAGGAACGAGGCTGGGACACCCATTGAAAGCCTTCCTGGGAAAGTGAAGCACCTGGGAATGTCCAACTGCTCCATTGTGGAACTGCCAGAGTGGTTTGTTGACACAGTGAAAGAGCTGTTATTTCTGGACCTCAGCAGCAACCACATTTCTGCACTTCCCCATTTCCCCCCCTCCCTGCAGCATCTCGACATCAGCAACAACGACATCAAGGCCATCTCCCCCGGCCTGAAATCCCTCTCCAACTTAATAGTATTTAGGATTCAAAATAACAAAATTACAGATATACGCACGGAGTATTTTCCACCGGCCTTAAAAATATGCGATTTCAGTAAAAACAAGGCGGAGGTGTTGTCCTTGAGCTCTGCCCTAGAGAAGCTGGAACACCTCAACGTTTCTGGGAACCTGATCAGGCGTCTGGAGCCTTCCGGCCGCCTTCCCGCACTGACCAGCCTGGACAGCAGCCACAACCTGATCCCAGAGCTGCCCGACGGCTTCGGGGAATCCCTCCCGGGGCTGAAATACTTCAATCTATCGGGGAACAAGATCTCCTTCCTGCAGCGCGGCTCCCTCCCCGCTTCTCTGCTGGAGCTGGACATCAGCGACAACGCCATCACGACCATCGTGGAGGCCACGTTCGGCCCGCTGACGAGCCTCAGGCTTCTCACCGTGCGCGGGGAGCATTTTTTCTGCACCTGCGACCTGTACTGGTTCGTGAACGTCTACATGCGCGAGCCGCGGCTGGAGCTGCGGGGCGGGGAGGCCCTGAGGTGCAGCTTTCCCCCGCAGCGCCGGGGCCGGCCCGTGGGCAGCAGCCGGCTGACGCTGCTGCGCTGCTCCCTGGCCGTGCAGCTGGCCGTGACCGCCGGCCTGGCCGTGAGCGCCGCGCTGGCCCTGGCCGCGCTCTGCTGGCGCCTGGACGGGCCCTGGTACGTGCGGATGGGCTGGTACTGGTGCATGGCCAAGAGGAGGCAATACAAGGAGAGGCCGGAAAACAAACTCTTCGACGCCTTCGTCTCGTACAGCGAGCACGACGCCGGCTGGACCAAAGGGAATCTGCTGGAAAAGCTGGAAAATGATGGGTTCAGGATATGTTACCACGAGAGGGATTTCAAACCGGGCCATCCCGTGCTCGGGAACATCTTTTACTGCATAGAGAACAGCCATAAAGTGCTTTTCGTTCTCTCTCCCAGCTTTGTGAACAGCTGCTGGTGCCAGTACGAGCTGTATTTTGCCGAACACCGGGTGCTGAACGAAAACCTGGATTCCCTCATCATGATCGTGCTGGAAGATCTCCCGCCCCACAGCGTCCCACAGAAATTCAGCAAACTCAGAAAACTGCTGAGAAGGAAAACCTACTTGAAGTGGAGCCCCGAGGAGCACAAGCAGAAAATGTTCTGGCATCAGCTGAAAGCTGTCCTAAAAACAACCAACGAGCCGCTGGTGAGAGCGGAGAACGGATCCGCTCTGGAAATGCAGGAGCTGGAATGAGACCCAGGGAACCCTGAGGGCTGTGCCTGGAAAGCCTGTGGTCAGATAAAAGCGTTTATCTCCTGCAGAGGCTGCCGTGATGCCCAGGGGTTTGTCTGGATCTGTCCCAGCGGGACTGCAGCACACCCGTTACCCCCTCTGATGAAGAATCCTGAAGGGATGAGACCCGAGCACCGATAAAAAAACTTTTGCTCCTGGATGCTTGAATTTGTCCAGCTACTGCCAGCGTTTCTCCCAGTGCTGTGGATGTCACCTGGAAGGGAGAACTGCTCAAGTCACAGCGCGTGTCCTTGCTGCCTTCCTGAGGTGGTGGCAGTGAGGACTGCACTGCACACTCCTGGTTCTGGGACACCTTACCTGTGTGCAGGTAAGAACAAAAAACCCCGCTGGCACACAGGGAGCAGCTCCTTTCTGTGCTTTGGACAGCAAAGATTAAAGATGGACTTAATTTAGCCCTCTGAGAGAGGCTAAACCCACTCTGCCACAGACTTTGGGTTCAGTGGCTGCTGGAAGAGATGAGACTTGAAAATCTTTTGTAAATTCAGAATAAAATACACAACCAGACAAAAGGATCAGCTGAGTGTGGTGGTCTCTGCTGTTAAGTAAGTGGGGTGAGCTTTATAATAATAAAATATAATAAATAATAATCACAAATTCCTGGAGAATAAGCAAGTTCTGTACATTCTTATTTAGATTTAGGGAAGTTCAACCTTACACAGTCACCCTAAGACCCATTTCCAATGGTTTCAGTGACACCTCTGCATGGTCCTTGCCCTCACCTTGTGCCACTTGATCATTTTATTTATTGTGTTTGGGAAAAAAAAAAACAAAAGAAATTCAGCTGATCCAACTTTCACATTCAAGGGAAATCAACAGACTGTGACAGAAAACAAACCACCAGGTTATGGACAAATTATTTGGTTTAGCATGACTTGGGCTTGCTCCTATGATGAGCAGACACGAAGGACTTCCCAGCAGAAAATCCAAAATCCAGGAGTGCATTTGGAACAAATTGTTTGGAACAAATATTTTTGTTCATTTAAACAACTAAAAGTCATTTGCTAATGACACTAACCAGCCCCAAGAAATTAATCAGTTGTTTTCCTAATAACTTCTATGCTTTCCTCTTTCTAAAGCAGTCAGTGGTCACATTTCTCACTTCCTCTTTTCCCACAGATTTCCCACCTCCACATTCTGCTGCTTCCCTCTCAATTCCATTCTGCTCGCTAACCTTGCAGTGACTCTTCACTGGTTCTTTACGGAAGCTTTACTGGTTCTGTGCTCAGCAGGCTTCTGATAGAAGAGGCAAAGGGAAAAAAAAAGATGAGTTATACTCCAGAAGAGTCTAAACCAATTCTTTTATCAAAAATTTCATTATTTCAGTCTGTGCTTCACTGCAAAGTTGTACCTGCTTTCAAAACCCAGTCTCGATTTACTACATCCACGAACCTCCCACAAACCAGCTATTTAGTACAGCTGGCAACTTAAAGGAGGTTTTGTTCCTCCTGCAGATTAAAAGGTGCTGCACTACGATTCTGTGCAAATTAACACCAATATTAATTACACAGGAGGTGTCAAGGCCACAGCTGACACCAGGAGTTAACAGAGAGCAAATTACTAAGAGCTTTGATGGGACTTCAGTTCTCTTGTCACACAAAGGCAATAAAAGCTCCTGCTTGGCCCCTTCTTGCTTTACTCCCACGTGAACACTCAACTGCAAGTGTTGTATGAGGTGTGAGTGGTTTAATTTTGAAACATGAAGTTCATGTGATCTAAAGGCACAGGAGAAGTTGCACAAACACACAGCAAACCCCCAAAACTGCCTCATGTATATTTTTTCCTCCAGTACAATTTGTACTGAAGAGAAATGCAAATACAGAACAGTCCAACAAGATCTTTTCATTATCTTTTATACTTGGTTTAGAAAGAACCACATTATTCATTTAGAGAAAATAAAATAATCTGGGCAGAGAGAAAAGACTTATGGAAATAATTTCCATTTTACATTCATATTAGAAAGTTGTTCACACTGATTTTATTGCAAGAAAGCTGGTTTGAATTATTCAGAATTAATTCATATTCAGTGTTAAACAAAGAACAGTGTTCCGGAGAACCTTGAGAACAGTTTAGTTAACAAAAAGCCTGAACCAACAACTCACAGGCAGCAATCACTTGGACATTTTTTGTTTCTAAAGTAACAATTCACGTTCCCACCGCTGTCATTTTCCTAAAGATGTGGCACTTTCCTACAGCAAGGCATCAAAAGCCTCTGGCAGAATTATTTTGGAGACACTGAGACTCTGCTGAAGTCCACAGAAGCTGAAAGGTGACTGCTTGCTTGGAAGAGATCTGCCCACTTAGAGCAAGGAGTGTCAGGAACTTAAACACCCCTGAATTGTTCTGTCTCCCAGGGAATTCCCACAAGATACAACACAAATGGGTGAATTTATAAAAAAAACCAAAAAAAACCTTAACTTCTGTTATTTGCTCGCTGTGTAGACCAACAGACAAAATTTCTAAGCAGACAGATGAAATGAAACTGGTGTTAGACTTAACGAAATGTCAAAAACGTGTCATTCTGGTTTTAGAAATGTCAACAGCTGTCAGTTCTGCCTGTCAGGAATAGCCAAATCCCAGTTTGTACAAAGTCATGGGCAAAAGAGCAAGCAGCAACATGACTGTGCCTGACAGCTGACCAGTCAGGGAATCCCAGAGGCGACTGTGCTCCTCCTGGTGTGTCAGTCACATAATATTGCAAAATTCATCTTTGTCATCAAGTAATGCAAATAATTAGGTAGTGCATGGTTACTTCTGTCAAATGTAAAACACTTCCTCAAATTATTCTGGGATACAGAATGCCACCAGCATTAAAATTAATGCCCAGCAGATATTAATAGATATACTGCAGAGGTTTATCCCAGTGCCACACTTCCCAAATGTCCCTCCCTAGTGGAAATATAACACTGACCAAATAAAGCCTTGTCCCGCTTGAAGAAGCCAAAACTGAAATCCTGAATTTTAGCTGAGCTCACAGAAATTTTGCCATGTACCTCAACAGAACCAGGATTTCACCCTGTGAAGATAAAGGACTTTTGTTATTACTGGAAAACATTGATTCTTCCAACCTTCTGCAACGGGAAGAGTTTAAACTCAAACACTACCAAGCATCTCCCCAGTTCTTCTTTCCTGAAAATACAAGGTATTTATAACACTCGGTGTTATCATAGAAAGGTTTGGGCTGGAAGGGACCTTAGAGATGATCCAGTTCCATTCCCTGCCCTACACAGGAATATCTTCCCCTGTCCCAGGTTACTCTGAGCCTCGTCCAACCTGGCCTTAGGACATAATGAACCACATCATCATGGCATCTAGGCTGGTTTTTTTTTTACTCGCCCAGGAGTAAAATTCAGTAACAAAACCACCCTCGTGCAATAGTTCCAAATGTTAAAATATCCCCCTTGCCGGCTCTCCACGGGAACTCCAGAGCGCGTCACGGAGGCCACAGCCGCGCGTTGGCTCCGGGAGCGGCGTTTCTGTCCGCCGGCAGCAGGATCACGGAGCAGGAGCGGGGGACCCTGCGGGACGGCTGTGTGGCACCGGGGCTACACGGAGGGCAGCGGGATGTGCCTGGCGGGAGCAGCGGCGCAGTCCCGGCCCGCGCCGCCGGAGGGATGGAGCGCGGGCCCGCAGGATTTGCCGAAGGCGAAGGCGGAGCCCGCGGGCTGCAGGCTGTGCGGGGTGCTGGCCTCGGCCGAGGGGCTGCTGTTGTACACGCTGTAGTAGGGCTCGAGCCGCGTGTTCACGGGCGTGGAGCTGCTCTGCCCGTAGTGCTGCTGCCCCGCCGACGCCTTGGGGCTCAGCACGCTGTCCTTGGAGTGGCTGGCACCGCACGCCTGCTCCAAACCCTTCTTCTGAGGCTTTGGGGACAGCACGTAGGCCGAGTTGGTCTCGTGGTGGGACGACTTGTTCCTGTTGACCTCCAGGCTGCCTTTGCCCACGGCTCGAAGCCTCGTCTTGTGCTTGCAGCAGAAAAAGACCAGGGCCGCGTACTGCAGGCACCAGAGCACGCGTCTCCGCAGCCCCGCGCTGTTGCGGGAATATAGAAAGGGATTTAACCCCGACTTGAAAAAAATGAGGGTGAACCCACACAGCTCAAACTGGTAGAGCACAAAGCCACCGCTGCCGGACAGCATGTCCTGTACTAAGGAGACGGCCAGCGGCAGGCAGCACACCAGCACGGACAGCACGATGACCACGCACGTCACCACCGCCTTGGAGTCTTTGGCCGCGGCCAGGTTGACGGCCGAGGCCAGCGGGAGCCGGCCGGCGAGCTTGGCGTGGCCGTGGGGCGCCTTGGTGCAGCTCTGGGTCCTGTACAGGGCGGGCACGGCCCCGGGCCCCGCGAAGGGCTGAGCCCCGCCGGGCGTACCCGCGGCCACCGCGGGCGGGCGCTTCCTCGCCCGCGCGTTCCTGCGCAGCGCCTGGGCGATCATCACGTAGGACACGGACACGACGGCCACGCAGCAGATGAAGTCGGAGACGTAGAGGTAGAGGATGAGGTTGCCGTGGCCGCCGGGCAGGCTGGCCATGGGCA
>VXBU01013105.1:91195-140459 GCA_013400315.1 Bombycilla garrulus | reverse complement strand
AGGGAGGCGCAGGCGGCCAGCGTGGCGGCGTGGGTGCCCTCCCGCAGCTCCGCGGGGCCGCTGCCGTTCGCGCCCAGCTGCTCCGCGGGCCCGGCCGGCAGCCGCCCTGACCCGTTCATCGCCGCCCGGCCCCGTTACAGCCCGCTCATCGCCGCCCGGCTCCTTCACAGCCCGCTCATCGCCGCCGCGGGGCTCCCGCCTCGCCTCTTCACCNGGGAAGGGCGCTGCAAGACCAGCTCGTTCCTCGCCCGGCCATGGCAGGGACGCCTTTCACTAGCCCAGGTTGCTCGCAGCCCTGTCCAGCCTGGCCATGGACGCTGCCAGGGATGGGGCAGCCACAGCTTCCCTGAGCGATCTGTGTCAGGGCCTCACCAACCTCACAGGGAAGAATTTCTTCCTAATATCCAATCTGAACCTATCGTCTTTCAGTTTGAGCCCGTTCTCCCTTGTCCTGTCACATGCCCTTGTAAATAGTCTTACCTCGTCTTTTCTGTAAGTTCCCTTCAGGTACTGGAAGGCTGAAGGTGAGCCTGAAGCTTCTCTTCTCCAGGCTGAACAATCCCAATTCTCTCAGGCTTTCTCCCAGCAGAGCTGCTTCCTCCCTCTGATCAACTTGGTGCCTCCTCTGGACTCACTGCAACAGCTCCTTCCTGTACCAGGGACCAGATCTGGATGCAGTGTTCCAGGTGGGGTCCCCCCAGAGCAGAGGGGGGACCAACAAAACACCTGCCTCAACCCAAAACCTCTTCAGCATCAACATCAAGCATGCTGCTCCTGCCCTGCTTGCGCTTCTGCATCACTTTCCTGAGCCAGGGCACCCTTTGTATTTGCTCAGAAGTACAAGATCTAGGGAAGATAATCTTCTGTGTTCCTGTGGGGAGGGAAAGCAATCAGCATAATTTATTTTTCTGTTAACTGCCAACTGCTATCACAAATATAGCAGTGATGGAGAGTGTTGGATATCTGAGCACTGAAGGGGTGGTTTTGAAGTACTTACAGGGATGTGAGGTTGAGGAAACGCTCAGTGCACATTCTCCAAGGCAGACACAGCTGAGGGGCCTCCATGGCACTGGAAATCCAGGTGGAAGAGACCAAAATCCAGGCAGGCAAGGCACAAAAGCACTATGAAAATATAGTAGAGCCAGTATTTCTGGCTTACTCACACACTTGTCTTACAATCATTATATTGTCTTACAGTCATTATATAGACACTTATCTATTGTTTTAATAACCATCCCCTACCCCAGGTGTTCTGTAGAACCATCCAGACAGCCACAGGTGTGCAAGTTTGATACCTGAAAGCTTCCCTTCCTGTTTATTTTTCAACACATTCCTTCCTAAACCCCAGAGAAATGTTTTCATAACCTTCTGGCTGGTGACAGTGGCAACGGGTGGATTTGTTCTTGTGGGAAATAGCAGCAGCTGGCTGCAGCAGTGCCTTGCAATACCTGGGCAGGTGTATTTTGTCTTGGTTTTGTCCTCAAACTGGTTGTGTACAGGAGGAGGAAGGTTCAGAACTCAAAACATGGTTCCCTATGCCTTCAAATTATGTCCTCTCTCAGCTTGGCTGTCTCTTATTTTCCCTTATTTGTATTTTTGTTCTCCAGTCATGGTTAATTTTAAATCTGTGGGTGAATCTTGGCCCTCCTGAGTAAGAGTTGCTTTTTCATTGACAAACTGGGATCTTCCTCCTTGAATTTTCTTATTTATAAACATCAGAGGATGCTGAATTCTGGGACTAAACAAGAGTGACAAAATGTTAGCCTAATGCAAGAGTGGGGTTTGGTTGTTTCACCCATCTACAGTTATCAACTGTGGTTTGAAATGGAGAGGAAAGTGTAGCTGGTTCAAGTTTGCAAGCCTTAAACATTCCAGCAGAAAATGAGAAGGGATTGTTCTCAGGGAGCAAAGGAATGAGCTGAGGCAAAAAAGGATCTCCATGGGAGCACAAAGCCCTGCCCAGCCCCTTTGGCACAGCCAAGTGTCTCAGCAGTCTGTCCTTTCTAAAAAGGACTTTCCAGCTTTTAAAATAATTGCCAGAGTTTGGGTGGGGGAGAAAAGCAGTGGTCAAAAGTGTGTTTAGCAAGGTAGGAATCACAAGAGCAAAACTCACCTTGCACAAGGTACAAGGGTATTTCATTAAATTAATTCCTTAAAAATCCAGTGCTCTCTTTACCTATCAAGCTTCTCAGTCTAGGAGTTCCTACTGCATAAGGAGAAACTATGTTCCCAAGGCAACACTGACAACAGTGTTCTTTTGCAGGTATTTACTGGAAATTACTTTTAATTGTTGAAATCTGCCCTCATCTCAGCCTGAGGTTGGTATCTTATGCTTTTAACAAAAGAGTTCTAGGAGAAAGCAGCTGGAATAATAAAAGGGGAAAAAATAGAAATAAAAGCCAGCAGAGAATAAATAAGAGTAGCAGTGAAAAGCTTTTAACAGAACACTTTCAGGGTGAACTCAGCTGGACTTCTACCTGGATTTACTGTAATCTGACTGCATTTACTGCTAGAACAGATTCACTGGGTTTATTGCTGGCTTTCCTAAGAAGCCAATCAGAAATGATGGCATCTCATATTCCCCAAGGGAAGTGTGTGTCCAGCTCCCACCTGCAGGAGCAAAATCTGCTCAGCAATATTCTGCATCTCCCACAGAGTTTGTCCTTGAGATTAAACCAGGCTGGAACTACCAGCACCAGTGCCCTGAGAACCTTGCCTTGGATTAAGCACCTGGAACTCCTTCCTTGGAGCAGGGATTCCTCTGCCTGCTGAAGTCTGGAGCCAGGCTGAGGTTCAATTCCTCTCCTTTTATATTAGAAATCCCCAGGAGTTGCCTTCCAGGTACTGCAGGGTGCTATGAGGGTGCAAAACATCAGCTGGCAACTCACAGCAGGGTTAGAGTTAAAATCTGCCCAGGACAGTGGCCAGCAAACCCTTCTGCTGCCACAGGGCTTTATTTTCTCCCTTGCATCTTAGCAGATGATTGTTTTTTCCACAGCCCTGGGGAAAAGGGAGCTGGAGGCTCTGCTGCAGGATTGCAGGAAGCCTGAAGCTGTGGAAGGAAGTGTGAGACTGAGCAGGGTGTGGGATGCTGGGGATGCCTAACTGTGAAAAACTGACAGGAGACATCATCACATCAGCCAGTGTACCCAGCACAGCAGTCCTGGGAAAGAGAAGGAAGAAAGGGAGGTACTTGGACATAACAGGAATTCAGCTATAATATTCCAGAAATAAGGAACTTCATCCCTTTGCCTCTTAATTAAAACCCAAACCCATCCAGGTGTGAACTCGTTAGCAACACAATCCACCAATGCTGAGACTGTGGCACCACACAAAAGCACAGGTCAAAAGTCTAATTTGCCTACTTGATAATTTTCTTATATATCAAAATAGGCATCAAAATACCCACCTGGTTATGGAAATGTGGGAGATCACTCCACTCAGTGGTCTAGCAAGAGTCACTGAGCAGTTTGGCACTGGCAACTTGAGTGTTTAAAAACCAAACCAAACCCCCCCAAAAAACCCAACCTCAACAAAGCAAAATACCTCCCAAATTCTGTCTTACATCTCTGCCTTTCTTTGGTGCTTCCCCCGATGGTCACGGGTTATCTGTGCAGTCTGACAGGTGGGCACTGAGGATGTTAAGGCTATTGAACTGTCCTCAAGATATTTTTCCATCTCCTTTCCTGTTCCAAGGGGAAAAATTCTCTCTTCTCATGCTAGAAATCTCTCCCTCTCCAGAGTTGAGGTACTGCAGTTGGTTTATCTTGACAGCTTCAGGGAACAGACAGTATAAGGCATCAGTGATTGAAGTTCAGTATTCAGGATGTGGGTGTTGCTTGGGGAGAGTTAAACAATAAATCCAGTAATGGAATTGTGGCATTTGGTGGTAAAAAACTGTTCCTGCATTTTCAGGATAAGAGACTAACAACCCTTCCCTCCTCACCAAAATTCAACCAGCACAATTTATTTACACTATCACAGCTGTGTTTTATCCTAAAGAAATGTATTTTGAGTATTGTGCTGATTTTCCTGGGGGATCTATTCGGATAAAGCAATTTACTGTGGATTTTTAAGGTGTTGGGGATTAATACCACTCCTGACCAGAGCACGATTCCCTACAGTGCACTGAATCCTCAACCAACTCCAGCTACACCCTGACTAAGGAAAGAGATTCCCAAGTACAGCACAAAGCAGCAGAGCTGCAGAACAGCACATGCAATATCTGCTCCAACACCATCAGCCAAGGCTCCTTTAAAGATGATCCTCTGCAGCAAAGGCTTTCCATCACTTGTAAAGATTGAATTCCAGCAGCAAAGCCCTCTCCAACAAAAACTACTTTCTCCAGTTCTCAGAAGTTAACAAGCGTTTTCCTGACACAAGATATATTTCCATAAATGCAAAAGCTGATTTCCTAGACATCAGAAAAAGATATTTAATTAATCCTTAATGTTGCCTTAACTCATTAACAACTCCCAGGACAAACACATCCAACAGCTCAGTCTCAAATCAACACGTTTCCTCTTCAGAAACACAGGAAGATGCAGTAGTTACAAACAGTCCATTTATTGGGTCTTAAACTACGTACACAATTGAAATCATAACTTTGGCACTACGCTATACAGTGGTTACATCCGTGTGCTGACACTCTGTAAATACTGCCCCAGGAGCACTGCTGTGCTTGGGAGTCTGGGAGGAGCCACACGAAGGTCTCAGTGCTCCTGGGGGGTTCTGCATGAACGATGAAACACACACAGCAGCTGATGAGTTATTTCCATGTACCTCACGTTCTGTGGATGGATCACACCAGAGTATGCGATGCCAGCATTGAGAAATGGCCACACGTGTTGCAGAAATCTGAATGAGACACAGGCATGAAATACAGGAAAAGCAAAACAAACCCTCTCGGACACAAAGAGATATTCTGTTAAAGAAAATAATTTAAAAAACTAAGAATGGCATTTGTTTTGATACAAAAGCCAGAACCACTACTGTATTAACATCTAAGTATGAATCTTTACAAATTAATCTCACAATGGTGTTATGTAAAAGGTTGCAAACTGTACAATGTTTTGTCAATGCAATGCCTCTACAATTTATACAGTCTTTTACAACTATGTAACACATATTAAACAGCTTGTTAAACAGCCAAATCGATACCAGTCTCTTAACAAAGCCGCAGGCAAAAAAAACACAGAGCTTCCACAATCTTCAAACGAGATATGCTTGCTCAATCTTTAGAATACACTGTTAAAAACTGCCTTTCCACACTGTGCATACAACGTCATTCTGTGAATTCAACCACCACTAACAGTCCAGCACTTCCTATCTGTGGGCTCTAATTACATGGAAACACCCATTTCCCCCTTAAAAATAAGCAGAGAATCATCGATTTTTTAATTCCACACGTGGTCAAGACACCCCTGAAGGCCTGGCCAGGCAGCAGGAGCTGCCCATGCTGCGTCCTGCCACCCCTGCACCGTGCAGAGCTCAGCTATTTACATTTGCACAAGGGAGAGCATACAAAAAGGCAACGCTGCCCTGAGGTGGACTGGATGGTACTCAAATCCCAGTAGTGAAAAATAAAACTCTGAGGAAGGAAGGCTCCCAGGGTTGTGTGTGGAGAGGGGAGGAGTTGCATCGGCAGAGTTGGAGAGCTCCACTGAGAAAATTCCGGTTTGCAGCACTCTCTGGTTCTGCACATCCTTAATGCTGCGAGCAGGGGCCAGGAGAAGGGGGTGAGGGATGTGCAGTGTAGGTCACTGCGTGCAAGGAAGCAGAAACAAGACTGATGGGTGATGCAGGCCAAGGAGAAGGGTCTTGCCATGGACTCACGATCGGGCCCTGCAGGCGCAGCCTCGGGGCTCCCCCAGCTGCTCCCCAGGGAGGTGAAATTCCTTCTGAACAGAACCAGTCTCTATGTTTGCATTTAAAAGTGGTTTTGATTAGGCATCAGGATTTCCAGCACAAAGTTCTCTACATGATCAATTTCTTTTGAGTTTCCTTTATTTTGCAGAAAATTTCCTACATCCTCATTGTAGCCAGGAGAAACCTGAAAAGAAAGAAGAAAGAGTTCAAAAGACAAATATTGCCTCATGCTCTTGTTTATATGAAAAGATAGAGCTTCTCTTGGAGTACTGTCACAAAACATCACAATACAATAGAGATGGGAATCTTGTAGTGTAACAAAGAGAAACCCCAGGAATGGATTCACTCTTTGGGGACATGCCTGTGTGAAGAGCCCTGGCAGCAAAGCCAGAGTGTGGAAGAGGAAACCGAGTGGCAGCAGCCATTCCCCATCCTGAGATGTAGTGATAGCCCGGACTGGGTGCTGTAAAGTCCTCAGAGGCATCAGAAGTACAAAGCAGCATTTTAGGGACACTGCCAGGCATTTAATAGGCGGCCAACTGGCAGAAAACGGAGAAAAGGAACATCAATATTCAAGAAAAGAAGTGTAAATGTCTTAGCAAAGCACAGGGATGTACACAAAGATGGGCAGTATTTCAAACATTTAACCAAAATAAATCTGACCAAAACCACCGGAGGAGGCAAGGGCCAGAAACGTGGCTGAGCATTTTCCCTGTGGTTAAGGATTCCTCCCAACCCTGGAGTAGAATTCCTAAGAGTGAAGCTTACGGCAAAAGGCATCGGCTGACCCACCTATGCATAATAGCAGGGTGAAACCAGGAGGTCAGTGAGCACCAGGAGCTGGTCATCTGTGAACTGCTGCTTGTGCTCCTGCCAGTTGTCGTGGTGGGTCCTCCGGAAATTGGACAGCGTTTTCTTCACAGTCATCTGCAGCACAACGGGCACAGAGCTCTGTCAGGCAGGGAGCCCAGCTCCACACCCAAACCAGCGCTGGGAACAACAAACTCAGCTGCTCAGAACCACCAGGGCTTGGAGCACAGCCAGGGGATACGAGGGCTCTGGGGAATTCAGGATTTTAATTTTCATTGCTCTGGTTAATCTTTTGACCAGGGTCATGACTCCAATATTCTTATTAAAAGGATTCCCGGGCCTACAATTTTGAGCGGGGAAATATTTGATTCTTATAAAATAAAAGCCAAGTGTTTTTCCCCCCTTTCTGCCTTTTCCTTGATCTGAAACAATTAAAGGAATTCTTCATCTCACTCCTCTGGCTAAAACGGCCACAATCAACAAAACCCAGCAGACAGGACGAAACAGTAAGAGTTGCAGGCAACTAATTCTTTAAAAACTTGTTTCTAGGGTGGCTGATAACACTTCATTCTAAAAATTCCAGACTGAGGTTTTGGTTCAGGTTGATGTTTCCTAGAATGGCATGCACAAAAGGGACATCTTTAATAAAAGAAAAAAAACCCCACTTCCTCATTATAAATACAGCTCTTGCAGCTTTCAATTTAATGCTTTAAATTTGAAAGCAAGGACAGATCTACCACAAAAAATACTTAAAAGCAGGTCGTGCTTTAGAACTATTCAGAGTAATTTAGTAAAAAGCAGCAGAAATTAAATTTCTTAATAGGTTCCTATGCTTTTCTAGGAAAAGAGACCTAAGAATGAGTCACAGCTGTGTTGTGCCGAACAGAGAGCTGCTCTATTTTTACCTCAATAGGCTGGGGATCATTGAGGTGGGCACTGAGATCCATGAGCAGCTGTGGCATCCAGGTGGGCACATCGTAGGGACTGGACAGGATGCAGGCGCTGAGCCCCAGCACGCCGGCGTGGCGCTTCACCAGGTCTGCAAAAACAGCCCATCAACCCCAGCAGGTGAAGAGTCAGCAACAAACCCCTGGCACTGCACACTCCTGCAGCTCTGCAGAAATCCAGACAGTTCTGTGGACAGTCTTGGGGACCTCCAGATTGGTTCTGCTTCCTAACTCAGAATCCCAGATTTGTTCTCGTGTCTTTAATTTTTTACACCTTTTTCCAATAGGAGTCAATCTGCAACTGCTGTGGATACTTTATAAGCATCTCAAATGAGCTTCCCTCTCTCTCAAAGAAACTCATGAATAACCCATGAATGACATCTCCATGTTCCCTCTTCCTGAATTCTGAGTGGTTTCTCAAATCCCAGAACTACTGGACAACATGGAAAGCCAAATTTCTGGGTCAAATGACTGTGACTCAGATGCATTAAATGCCCAGGCAGAAGCCAAATTGCCAAATTTCCAAATCAGGGTTAATTAAGGGGGTTTTTGTTCTGGTTTATTTTTTGATTGGTTATTCTGTGTTGTTTGTTTTTCTTTTAGAATAAAAACTCCACACTGCTAACAAACAGAAGGTAAGCTGGGCAAGGAGTGAAACTATGTTGTGACAGCCAGGGAACTTTATTGATTTATTGAGGAACTTGCTATCCCTCATGTGCATCCTTATTTGTGTGAACTGGAAAAACCTCTTTGATATTAATTCTAAGAGTAAGGAATTAATTTAACACAGGAATACACAACCAAACTATTTGCCTCTGCTGTGTATTCTTACCATTGACATTGCAAATCCAATTCTACGGCAGTCCGTGTTACCCAAAACACCGATTTCTCCCTGAGGTGCTTTCTTACCTCCTGAAGGAATCGTGTCCCCCACTGAGGCCAGGTCCCTCTTCCTTTTCTTGGGGAGCCTCATCTTGCAGAGCTGCTCGAAGTGAGTCTGCATGGGCCCGTCCATGGTGAGGAAGTTGCACTGCAGGAGCCCGCTGAGCGTGGTGGCAGCCATCTCCCTCACCTGGGCACAGGTGGGACACACGGCCGGAGATTTGTGCCAGTCCTGCCCTTGTCAGCACACCCAACCACCCCAGTGAGCCAATCCTGCTCAGCAAAAGCCTCTAAAGCATTATCCTGCTGTTAGGATTTTATTCCATGGCTCTTTAAGGTGAATAAACATGCTTTGCTGTAATACAGAACTACTGTCACAAAACAGAATGTAATTTAACTCCATTGTCAACTATAGTGGTTTGGATTTGCTAATTTTAATTTTCTTTTTTGTTGTGAGATATGGTTTAGGAGGAGGGAAACTAGGCTCGAAACTTAAAGGGTGTAAAGAAAAACTTGATTTAATAAGCCTAAAAAAAAGAATAATACGAATCAGAATAAAAATTTTAAAGCACTTCTCTTTCCTTCTCCCCCACTCTTTTTTTAAATTGACAAGGTATAGAAACATTTCAGTCAGTTATTATTTTAAGTTCATTTAGGGAGAGGAGCCTCCCCTTGTCAGGTTATAGGGATTTCATCATCATCATAAAAGTTCTTTTGTGGCTTCACTTTTCACAAATAGCAGCCACCAGGAATTTGTAATTGTGAAATTTTTCCTATTTTTACAGCCTTCCCAGAGCTGTGATTTTGGTTACGTTAAACTTATGGGGTATTATCTTTAAGATCATATTTATTTCTGGAACAGTGGTATTTTTCATGTAATTAATTATTATATAAATAATGTAATTTAACTCCTTTGTCAATAGAGGAGCTTTAGAAAGTTTAAAACCAAATGTTGACAGAGACCAAATAATCAACCTGCTTCACAAAGTTCCTAACAGGCTCTGTATTGACATCAATTTTCAAGTGGGCTTTATTCAAAAGCATTCAGTTTTTCCCCTGAGAAAAGCAGAAGAGCTTTTCCAGGAAAAGGCAGGAATGTTCCAGAGACTCAGCTGATTCTGTTCAACCCATAGCATAAGAATTCTTTGAAAGACACAACAGATGCTGGATTAATAAGCAACAAAATCAACTTTATGATGAACAACTCTGTTGACAGCATGATAAACTTCCTTGTCTCGAGTACCAGATCTCTGCACTGCATGAATAAAACCAGAAATCCAGGCTGGAAAAATATTCTTCTTAAGGGTAACACAGAAACGGCAAAGAACAAGACTAAACTTGGCTTTCATCTAATTGCCAAGCCATCCAAAATACAGATCTCTATTTCCATTCCTTTTAAATCAGCCACAGCACCTTGTTAGTGAATTCCAAGTACAGACAACTCATCCTTGCTTTTAAAAACAAGCGACTAAGCCATCAGTATTACTGATTTCTCTCATCTCCTCAAATCTCCCAAAGCCAGGAAGTTAAATACAGTTTTACATGGCTATAACTTGGGAGTCCCTCCAAAACTCACTCCCGCTTTCCATAATTACATTCTGACAAAAGCCTCCCAACATTTACAAACTTGCAGACCAAATCTACTGGTTGAGACGCTGCCAGCAGATTTTTGATAGGGACATTCTGTCACAGGTAACTGCAAATAGAACATTTGTCTCTGTGGAGCACAAGCACCTCCCAGTGCTCTGAATGCAAAGCAGCAGATTACAATAACAAACCCCATCCTTGAACACCATGTTCTGAGCCTCACTAAGCCATAAGTACAGCTGCAAGGGCTGCAATAATTAAACAGAGGAAGCTCAAAAAGCTCTTGAGACTCCGGGCCAGTCCATTTAAATTTCTAGAAGGTACTATTCTAATGTGATCTACTTTGCTGAGAGTGAAGAAGGAAGGATGAGGTGAGAGGCTGGCAGTGCTGTTTATCAGCAGTTTGAGAGTCCCTGAAGAGCTGAGCTATTAAATGAGACATGATTTGCTAATACAAGAGCCAGACACAAAGCAGCTCGGCTGGCAAGTGAGCGAGCTCCCAGGAGAGCTGGGCTCATTTACATCCCTACTCCCTGCACTACAACCACTTTAATTTCTAAATTAATCACCCAGCTAGAAGGAACACTTTGCTGTGAGGAGCACCTGGAAGCAAAGCTTTAAAAATCATTCACGAAGCAGCTGATCACTCACCGCCTCTGGCACTAAATAATTTATAAATGATCACGCTCACGATGAAATACTGGATATAAAAACTAGAGGTATCTCCCCATCACCTAAGGAATTTGGTTTCTTTTTTTTTTCTTTTTTTTTTTTTTTTTTTTNTTTGTTTTGTTTTGTTTTGTTTTGTTTTGGGTTTTTTTTTGGTCAGAAGGGACTGATCCCTGTCTGTAAAAGTGCAACAATATCAGAATGAAACCACTCAACAGCAGCAGCCAAATTCAACTGCAGAAGTTGCAAGGAGCTACTTAGAGAGAAAATACTCTCATTCCTGTAAAACTGTAGTGCAATATGAAAAATGCTTATCAAGACGTGAGTGCTGTGCATATTAAAACAAACATCATCAGGTCTGGCCCTTTGTGCCAAAATAAGCAGAAAAATAAAAGTATCTTAAAATCCAAGAACCAAAACCTCAGTTTGATAGAGCAAAGACACCAAATCCTAGTCAAAGCTAATGATTCTCATCTTAAAAATCCAGCATCCAAAAACTACACAGGAATTACTCAGCAGGATACTGCATCTTGTCAGTTATTACCAAGAAAGAACAAGATTACTTTTCAGAGAAAAGTGAAAGCTTCCATGGCAACAGCATGATCCAGAGAGGTTATGAACACAGGTAGGCTTTTTGGATTTGCACCTCTGTGGTGCAGAGGGATAATTTGGTACATTTAAAGTAACTGGATAAATTGCATTCAAGTGAATAAAAGGCATTTTTCAAAACGGTGTGAGATTATGAGGTAAGTGTTCTGACAAACAACTTCTGCAGGACTGCAAGATGATGCAGAATCTCTTTTCTAGAAGGAAAAAAGCATCCAAAAGTAGGATTTCATTGATATTTGCCAACTGCACAAACACCAGGGAAACTGATGGTGCAGGGGGTTAACACTAAAGATGCTTCACTTTGCTTAAACATGACTTAAATTCACATAATTTAATGCAAGGCCCTCAGTTCTAGGTAGTTATTGATGTAAATACAATGAGTATTTTTTGTCATTAATATATGATTAGATGTGAGGCAGACCTAAGGAGTAATAAAGAGTGGTTTTACACACTTTGCACACAGGAAGGGATTTGACCTTGGATGTTGAATTTTCTACCAACACACATTTATAGTGGAATTAATAATACCCCTATTTCATGCACTGAAACCAAGCTCCAAGCTTCATCACTCTGTGAAAAAGCAGAAGCAATGGCCCTTTTAAAAAAATCACTAATGGAGTATTTTATTATCAGCTGTTTTCCTGGAATAAATATGAAAGAAACAAATCCCTAGAAAGCTCATTTTCAAAGCAGGAAGAATGCTGAGCTAGAAATACTGAATTAATTTACATGTCAGCTTTTCTAGAAAACCTGACAAAGGCAAGAAGCAGTGGTGTGAAAGCAGTGCAGAGAAGGTATCACTTACCTCGAGCTGTTCATCTTCCAGGAGTTTGATCACCAGCCACCTGATGTCATCGACTGCCTCGCTGTTGTTGAGGAAGATGAAGAGATTGTAGAACACCATGGTCTGGAGGTAGGTTAAGATGGTGTATCGGGCATGCCAAGAATTGCTTCTTGCTGTCTGCAGTGAATAAATCAGGGTGAGAAGGCAAAAATGTCAAAGAAAGCAGGCCCCTGATGGGAAGTGACAATAAATATTAAATAAACAATATTTAAGAAGAAAGCTTCTGGGGACAGTTCTTCCTTTATTCGGGTAATTTTGCTTCATACACCTTTTATCTCCAAAGTAGGCAGTTATTATTCAGGTAATAATTACCACATGCTTCACTTCCAAAGCAGATTGTTAAACAGAGATATATTTTAAAACCCTAAAAATATCAGATTCAAGGGCAGTTCTTTAGCTGAAGACTCATTCTGAAACTGAATCATTAATTGTTATGCTCATGAGGAGACAAAGCGATCCACTACTGAACCAAATGTTAACGTATCAAAATGCTGTTCAATTTGTTATCAAAATAAGTGGCTTAAATGTTAAGCAAGGTACACTTACTAAGTGTTTTAAAACATTTTAAATAAAGTCTTTCAGATCTCAATCAGTATTTGATTTGCTTAGAATTGTGAGTATTGTACACTCTTAAACAAAAAGCAGAGGATGCACGAGATGAGAGGTTTGAAGCTGTTTAGGCCACACTCACTTGTTTTAGCACCTGAAGTACCAAAGGCACTTGCTGAGGATACAGCAAACCCTGAGACATCAAGGACAAACACATCTTAGCATCTCTTTTGAGCTCATCGTAGCTGTTGTCGTTCTCCACGGGTGCAATCTAAATAAGAGCAGGGAGAGAACAAAACCCTGTCAGTAAACAGGCACTGGTGACAGCAAAATCCTCAAAACAAGGGTAAGCTCATGAAAGGACAGCTGTCTAGGAAAAATATATTCAATATAGTGCTAAAAGATTAGGTTAGCTGGAAAAAACAACTAATATGACATTAAATATTCTCAGTAAATAATTAAGATATCCTGGTGAGATTCACTGCCATTCTCTTGGTATCAAACCCAATTAATTTCATATTTCAGTTCCAGGTCCAAAATTGAAACAAAGCTTTACCAAGGTCACTTTCACTTCAATAAACCTTTATTTTATGGTCACATAGATTACTGTTGGGCAATTTATTGATGTTTGTGCACTTTGGGCACACAAGTATGGATTAGAGAGGTAAGACTGGATGACACAGTTTCAAAAAATACAAGAATCAGACGAACAGGAACAGGAGTTGCTTAGAAAGAATTGTGTAGCCAGGACACAAAAGAAAATAACTCATGGTCCCTTAGACAATCATGGAATGATCTGGGTTAGAAAGGACCTGAAAGGGAATGTAGCCCCAGCCCCCTGCCACAGGCATGGGCACCTTGCACTAGAGCTGGGTGTTCAATGCTGCATATAACCTAGCCTTGGAATATTATAAATATATAGAAATAAAATAACTTCAGTTCATTTACACAATCCTTTTTTAACCAATAAAGGAGAAATGAAAGGATGTACCTTGAAAAACAAAGGTAACAGCTGGAGTTGCTCTGTGACAGCTGTAGAGAAAGATCGTCCTGCACTCGCCATCAACCACTTCAGAACTGTTTGAATCAACAGAAACAATCACTGCTTAAGAAGAAAAAGATTAACAATTCTGCTGCACAATTTGCAGACCTCAATCATGTGCTAAAATACCCTCCACCATTCCTAGACCTCCTTAACTCACTTGTTTTCAAGAGTTTAATGCCCTGAGTTCGCTCGTCTTGCTCGCCGACTCCGTTCTCTTCCATGACGTGATTCTGGATTTCCTCATCTGCTTCCATGAGGGGTTTGAGGTTTTCAAGTATCCGGGTAGTAAATTCATGGACACGAGGAGATTTAGTTGCAGCAGTGTTTGGCAAGGAAACATCTATCATGAATATGTAGGTCAGCACGCTAAAAAAACAAACAAAGCCAGCAGGAACACACAGTGAGCACGACTCTTGTCCAGGGAACAGTGACCTGTGAACTCCCAATGATCCAAGATCAATTGGGTGACCTCTGAGGGTTAATACTTGGAGAAAATTTCCCCTCATCTGCAATTCAAAGCTATTTAAAACCAAATGCCTCTTCTAAGAGCTTTAGAGATGTCAAACATCAACAGGGACAAGAAATTGGGGGTGAGGCCCTGGCACAGGGTGCCCAGAGCAGCTGTGGCTGCCCCAGGATCCCTGGAAGTGTCCCAGGCCAGGTGGGACATTGGGGCTTGGAGCAACCTGGGACAGTGGAAGGTGCTCCTGCCCATGGCAAGGGGTGGGACTGGGTGAGCTTTAAGGTCCCTCCCAATCCAAAACAATCCATTAAAAAAAAGAGACAAATGCAGAGAAATCACCTGAAATTTCTGAAGCAAGTCTGTTAATGATTTATCTGATACTTGTTACAAGCATTAATGCTTTCCAGGTCTACCTGACCACCCAGATAAAAGGAAGAGTTAAAACCCAGCAAGAAGTGCAGCAGACAACACTGACCTTCCTATTCTCTCTCGGACGTTCTTGTAGACCTGGGTGAGTTTGGGCTCCAGGTACTTGAGCAGCCTGTGCAGCAGCTCTGGCACTCTCCACTCCTGCTGGGCAAGGCCCCCTTGCAGCACATAGAGCCGGCTGGGAATCACAACAGCTCATTTTCACTCATACAGAACACTCCTCCTTCCCCAGGCCCCCCAGACTTTGCTTGGGAATGTGCACAAGTGCCTCAATGTCCTTCAATGAGCAGAGATGAGTAAAAATTGCCTAGAGAAACAACACTACTGCTGCTCAGCCAGCCACAAACCTTCCCATCCTGTCAATTGAGTTAGATTAAAAAAATTAACACGAAGAATCTGTCATTGTGTGGGGAAAGCTAACTGGAAAGCATTGCCTTTGTTCCCCTCCCCTGCAAGGCAGCTGGCACAGCATCCTCTCAATACAGCTCGTCCAGGCTGTATTTCCTACTCAACCACATTAAAAACAGTCCAAATTATTCTTACCAGGCATCTACAAATGATCCTCCTTCACCACTCAGTGGAGATTCCAGCAGCAATTCAAACAGCCAGTGCAGTTTCCTAGGATCTCTGCTCTCCTGGAAAAGAACAGGGAGCACAGACGTAAGTAAATGAGGGGGGTTTAAAACGTAAATAATATTTAAAATAAGGCAGAAACAAGGAAAGTTTTGACAGATTTTTTTTTTATTCCTTGGGTTTATTTATTAAATAAGGGCAACATTCAATATGTTTTCACAATGAACCTCAACAGAAGAAAAACTCAAAAAAAGGATACAGGTTTAATAATTGGTAAATACAATAAGAATAGAAGGAATTTTAGCTTCATTTTTGAGCTATCTGAATAACCATACCTGAATTTTGCTAATTAGAGCTCTGGCTGATGAGCTACACTGAGTTCTGCTGAGTGATGTGAAAGAATTACTGACCTATGATATTTGTGACCTATCACTGACCCTGCTGCCCAGCACCACAGCTCCCAGTTCACTGCAGGAATCTTAATCCACACTGGATCCAGCTTTAGCAGACAAAAAAAAAAAGATACTTACACAGGAGGTGGCAATGCAGGTGCCCCAGTCATTGTATGTCTCCACTGTGATGTTGGACAAAGCTGTTCGAAGCAATGGACACAGAAGCTTCCAAAGTTTTTCCACCTGCCCAGCAAAACCACATTTTGCTATTTAAGAATCTCAAACCCAGCCCAGATATTAAAATGTTTCCTTTATTTTTGTACTGATTATCCCAAGATTATTTTTTTGGCATAGAGAGCTAGGCCTGAATTAAATAAATATTTAGCAATTCAAGGCGGACATAAGCACTTACTCCTATAGAAAATTACAAACCACATCAGCTTTGCCATCTCCTTAACAGCAAACTGTTCCTGGTTTTAATGCTAGAGCATTTTCCTAACACCTGGCAAGAACAGGCACCAAACCAAGCAATGAATAGTCCTCCAAGTTTGGCAGTCAAGACCTCAGCTTCTAATTGGGTTAGCAATTCAAAATTACTCTCTGACCTCCAAGAATGACTCAAAAAAACTGCTACATTACCTTCTCAAAGGTCCAGTGTTTAGAACCTCTTATGAGGCCAGCTATGATTTCAGCCAGACATCTCTGGGTGCTTTCGTGGGAGTCTGCCACCAGTTGCTCCAAGTGGGGCTGAAGAACTGGCAAAAAGGCATCATCAAAGTTTCTGAAAAGGCCCTGGAAAACAGGAGGGGAAAGGCTCTTCAGGAACTATCTAAACCACTGTCTTCCCAAGAACATCATAAAATTGTGAAACACTTCAGCGTGAATGTGCAGAAAGTGAAATCACTTTGCTTTTTTTAAGAGCATTATACACCAGTGTCCTTCAGACTATTACAACACTCTAAATATGTTTCCCTAAGTAGTTAATCAGAAGAGAGGATTAATAGAATTACCCAGAGCAGCTTTAAAAATCAATGTTTTGCAACAGTATGAGCCCAGCAGCCCGTGGCTTTTCCATGCTCTGGGAATTGGCTACAAAATGAGAGCAATTTAGTGACTGAACTCTCCTTACCTTAAAGAGGCAAAATCTGCGAGGATTAAATTTGTCCTTTCCTTTTCTGTCTTCTAAAGACAAAAACTTTATTAACTGCTCAACAAACTTGGGATCAGAAAAGTGATCATATATAATTTGTTCTGCCTGTAACAGGAAGAAAAGAAAGGATTAGCTTCAAGGTGTTTGCTTGTCACAGTGATATCCCAATCTTTACAAGTCCCATGTTTCATTTGCATTCTCAAGGAAAGAAATGCCTTGGTTATCCATTTTTTCTTCATTTTATAGGGAATTATTACAACCCCTAAAAATTAGTCCTTCCCTCTGTCATTAATCACCTTGTTCTCAACTCTGATCATGATTTGAAAGGGAACAAGGAAATGCTCATTAATACAATTATTCCATGATCCCTGAGAGAAAAGCAACAATGCATTAAAATAATAATAACTCCTTCTGGTATGCTGACACAGTCAGAATTAGAAAAACACAATTCAGAGCATCTTGTGGGGATCTCCACAGTAATCTGTGGAAGAGAAGAAAGAAGAAGTACTATTGAAAAAAAAAAAACCCACAAACTTGTAACTCTTACCTCTGTCAGCTCATCTCTCCTTCGCCCAAGCTTTGGTTGCTGCTCAACTGGAGCATAAACTGTCATAGTTCTGAATATTAAAAACAAAAGAGAAGTAATAAAAATTAAAATGAAAAATAAAAATACACTAGCACATGTTGTTGCTTTCTGTGGTGCTGTTTTCCATGTTCTCAATATTAAATATAACACGCTCGACTCCAAAAGATCAAAACCTAAATAAGAAAATTTACAACAATAAAGTTTGTTATTAAAGGTTTTGCTATACAAGCAATCCGTAATTATTAGGGATGGAATAATCTACATAAATTTCCAATATGAATATTTCATTTTAACAGCACCAGTTAAACAGCCATGTTTAAATTAAATTAATGTTTAATTCAAATTAAAATCTCTGCCTATAGCCCATATAGAGAGAAATGGGTAGAAAAGAAATAATAAACAAAAAGCCCCAAACCAAGCAACACAAAACTCACACAGAAATAGTAAAGCAAGGAGCACAAAGGACAAAAGAAATCGCTTTTTTTTGTGGTTCAATCAAATGAAATATATATAAAAGATAAATATAAACCCATAATAAAACAGGATTTTATTTTCCTGCTGACTCTCCCAGCTCCACCTCAACGCTAACGCAAGAAAAATTTAAAATCATAATAAAGCAGGATTTTTTTTCCCCACAGAGTTCTTTCCTGCTGACTCTCCCAGCTGCACCTCACTGCTGATGCTACTCACTGGGGCCAGGTGTAATATCCCCAGTGTGTTTTCTCCACAAAGCAGCAGGACTCCCAGGCTTCCTTGGTCTTTGGTAGGCTCTGGCTGTTGTAGTGCAGCCACTGGTTGTCAGCTCTGTCACCAGCCTGGATGCTGGAAGGCTTTGGGCTCCCACCTGAGCCAAGAGGAAAATCAAAATTAACATGTATAAAAATGATAAAGATACATGGAAATTAAAATGGAGACATACAAGTTGTTCTCACAAATTAGAAGGTTTTTGGAGAGGAAAAAACCCCCAAAAGGAAAAAAAAACAACGACAAAAAAACAAACCCCAAACAAAAAAAAAACCCAAACTGAAACTATATCCCAATATATACCAATCATATTCCAATATACCAATTATATTCTACATCATATCTAAATATAATGCATATAAATATATATGCAAATATTATATCAATAATTATAGAATATTGGTATATACATTATTATTAATCAATACAACTATTATATATTCTATCATAATAGATTATACATTCTATACATCATATAATATATAATATATTATTATGAATATATATTCATAAGCATATTTATCTATTTGCTTAGATCATTAAGAAGGGAGAGAAGAAAAGCTTGTGATTCTATGTTTAATTTAACCAGAAAAGCTTTAAAAGACATTTTAGGATTAACGTTAGTTATGTCTGATATTAAATAAAACATACTTATTTCATAAGGGCAGATGGGCACTTTCTTGTGCGTTCTCTTAAGCTGCTTAAGAATCCCAGCCACAGCTGAGATGGCCACCTAAAGAAAAGTAAAAAAGGGGCATTAATGTATTTATTCCATACATTTCCCTCAGAAGGATGGGACTCATCATCCCTGAAAAGCTAGTGGACACTGGAGTGAACCCATAAGGAAATAAACCTGGTTATTTCAGGGGATACAGGACATGAATTACTTTTTAGGCCAGAAAACCCTCACTAACAGTTTTGTTTTAATAATTTGAATTTAATCTTGTTTTGATAATTTCTTGGGGGAAAAGAAGATTTGTTTTGAGCCTCACTGAGGCAGCAACAGAACAAGCGAAACACACTGATGGCTCCCTTCAAATGACAAACTGCAGGTGGGAAAAGCAGCCATCTGCAGAAGACATTCTGCAAAAGAACTCTGAAATAAATAAGGAGTCAGCCCATCCCACATGTTCACAGTTTACAGATTTACACATGTCACACTACAGCGCTGCCATTTCTTGGGTGCAATTTTGTACACGTGCGTGGCTGGAAGGGGGAGGAGGCAGTTCCACCTCAGCTTTTGTGCTTTATCCCAGCAAAACCCCATGAACACCCAATGGAAAGCCCCAGGAGCTGCAGACCCAAAGGAAATCCTTCTCCTGGGCTCACCTTCCGAACCACAATTGCGTCGTGGTTGAGACACTGAACAAAGAATTTTATGGCACGGGCGGGCAGGATCCTGTCATCCCTCAGCAGCAGGGACAGGAAGCCAATGCTTATGTGCTCGAACTTCCAGGGCCTGAAAAAACCCCAAACATTCAAAACAGAGTGTAAATATCAAAGCTCATGTACTGGTTTTACTCAGAAATTATTACATGCATTAAGATTATGTAAATACATAAATTAGTGGCAGTGCTGTAATCAACGAGCTTAACTCATATCGGGAAACCGCCAGTGTTCTGGGAATGTACAGGTGTAAAAATATAAAACAGATGGTGTAAAATACCTGTTGGGATATTCTTTTAGAAGTTTTTTAACACAAATATTATGGGAACAATTTAGAATCTATTCTGATGTGTTACAGACAGAACCAGAGCTTCTTCAATTCAAAAAGTATTTAAAACCTCAGTAAGAAGCCAGACTAATTAAGGAAAAAGCTTAACTCCAAGATGTGATGATGCCTAATATTAACCAATCAAGCTTCCAGTGCAAATAAATCCAAGACTATGGAAATTGTCCTCCTGGAGATTGATCCATGCAACCACCTCCAATCCACCCTGAAAATACGCTTTCATGCACAAAAAAGGGGGACTTACAGATTTCTCTGCTCCACACAGTCCAGCAGCATGTTGACCAAATTTTCATAGTTCCTGAGAGAAAGAGAGGGAGTTATCAACCACATGGCACTGAGAGCTCCATTGAAAAATAGAGGAAATTAAAAAAAAAAAATAGGTGTGTGAAGGTGAAAAGGAAGAGGCAAAGAAGGAATTGAAGTGTAGGGAGAAGACGCAGCCCAACAATCTTTGGGCATTCTGGATTTTTCAGTTCAACCACTTTGGATGATGACATTAAATGTGCAGCTCAAGGAAGCTGAACTCACCTCAGAGCCTCAGCGTTCTTCTCCTTCTGTCGCTGAATTCCCAACTGAATTTCTTCTGATCCCAGAGCTGGGAACTCTGAACTTGGCTCTCCCGAATTCTGCAGCAGAACAGCCACCTCCATGCATTTCTCTGGAACCTGTTGATGGACAGTGCAAAGACTCGGGACTTGAACTTACAAGCTTTTCACGTCTCTGCTTTGGACTCAGCAGAGCACAGAATTCCCTTGTCCTGAAGGGATCAGCCACTCACTGCAAAATCCAGTCCAATGGTTTCATACTGCCGATGGATCTTCTCTGCCAGGTCATCAAAGAGCCTGACTATGGATGGTTTTTCCAAGGACATGGCTTTGCTGAGCCCAGAAGAGACAATTGCCGGCCAGGTCTGTGCGATGCAGTCCCAGTCGTGCAGGTTGGCCAAGCACACCCCGCTGTGATTCCCAAGGAGACAATATAAGGCACCCTGAGGGATGGAAGGTGGAGTTGGGGAAGGTCGAGGCTCGGCTCCTCCGCGCCATCGACACCCGCACGGAGCAGCAGCTCAGCTGCAGCCACCCCGTTGTTAAAATGGCCAGAAACATCTTCACTGTCAAATTACTGAAGATTCTGCACTGAGTCCTCTTCATTTAATGAGATTGGAAGCCCTGCCAATTAATTTACCCACAGATTGGCTGCCTGATTTCTCAATTATGTTTGAGGAGATGATTCACAACTGCTTCACCTTGACTACAGCTTCTCAATTTCCATTCCATAACTTAAAAATAGGTGCTAACTCACATTTTGGTAGTACCTGAGCACACAGGGAACATATTTAAACACAGTATTTCTCCTGCAAATGGATCTAATACAAATAATTCCTTCCACCCAGTCATGCCTATTAGGCACAAAAATATCAGTCATGCTGATAAACAAACAAATCCCACTTTCCCCATTAAAAATTCCCATGTAAAAACACTTTCAAAAGTCAGCCACAAAACCAAGTTAATGAGGCAGTACTTTAAATTGCTTCTGAGTGACATCTTGTCGATCAGGACGCAGGAATTCCAGAACTAAGGGAATGATATCTCTGCAACAGAAATTGTAGGTTCCCAGAGCAGTGAAGAATGCTTGCTGAGCTTTACTTCATACCTGAAACAAAAAAAAAAAAAAAACAAAACCAAAAAATCTACTAGATAAAAATAACATCCTCATCCATTTCAGTTATTTCTGCATAAAGTTTTTATCATGTATTTGTGCACAGAAAGAAAATTATTCATGGAAGGTTGTAAACACCCCACCTGTTTGTAAAAATCTACTTCTTGTTTCTGGCATTTACATGAGAACAGCTACAAAGTTACAGAAGATTCTTTATGGTGCCAGAAACGAGGTGTTTTTAAGATCATTTGAAAAGCAAACAGCCAGAACAACAGATTTAGGATGTAGAATCACTTAAATAGACCAACAAAATACTCCCTAAATCTCAGTTTAAAAGGGGCTGCTCCTCACCTGCCCATAGGAACTCGTGGACAGACACAGAAGATCCCTGATCATCTCCTGGTGGGAAGTTTTGTATTCACAGCCTTCCATCGTCAGAGTTCTCAGCTGAATTGATGGGCAGCACAAAGAGAGGACAGATTGTTTTTACATTTCACACATACAAAAACACCAGTGCAGGAACACTGTAATGATGACATTTAGCTAACTATGCAAAACAGCTTTTCAAGCAAATTAGCGAGGATTGAAGGGGAAGAATTACCTCATGCTGCAGCATAACCCTGTCGATCAGCAAGGCTCTGATGTGTTGTTTCTTTCCTTGAAGCTGTAAAAAAAGGCATCCTTTTAGATTTCAGTATCAGAGCTGCAATTCAGGAACCAAAGCTGCACAAAGCCAAGTCACTGACCCTGTTCTCCATTGATTTTTTCACCAGATTGAAGCTTTTCCATCGCGAATCAAACTCATGCTTGTGAGACCCTTGGAACTGCAAAACATCACTGATAATCTGTGGAGAGAAAGAGAGGGTAAGAGTGATTGTTTTGCAGAACAAGTCATCTTGCCTTAAGTTTTACAAATGTAAAGCATACCTTTATTATTAGAAACAAAGACTTGGTATCATCTTCTGAATTGTCAAGAATGTAACCTGCAATTGGGAGAAATGAAATGTATGATCAGACGGGAAAAGAGCTTTAGAAATTTTAGCAGCACTTTTGTTTCTGCAAAGCTTAACTTTCAGGATTATAGGCAAAGTAAACAATACAATCTCCTCATCTATAAAATCATACTTAAGTTGGTTTTAGTTACAGGAGTGATCAAACTTACGCAGCAATTTCCTCGTAACCCTTGCAATTGTTTCTCTGTAATTCTCCCTGGATAAATCTAAAAGAAAACAAAACATTTTCTGTTAATGATACAACAGCATAAAAAGCAATTTATTGTGGAAAGTCAGAGCAGACTATTCAGAACTGGCAGTAGGAACTATTATAAAAATAACCATTTGTTATATCTAAGGACATGGCTCTCATCAGTTTACCACCTCAGCTGCTTGGGTTTTATAGGTACACAACCTTCTTTATCTGCCTTGACAGCTGGTTTTATTTCCAAGTTCAGGCAGTTCATTTAGCATATGGGAATTGAGGAACACTCAGAGCTCCCATCCCCAGACAGATTGCTGCAGCAGATCCTTATCTCACGTATCACTGCTGAAAATAAAACTGAAAATAAAAATGTGTGTACACAGAACTCTGCTGTTGATCATAAAAACCTATTTCTGTGAAAACAATCAAAATTATGGTCTCCAAAAGAACCCATTGTTTTNACAAAAAACCCAACACCAAAAAAAAAAACATTTAGAGCCTACCTGACCAGACAGGGATCTACTCACCATATTCAACACCAGTGTACAGCTTTGTCTCTTCCAAAGACACCAGACTTGGGACCCTGCATGAAAGCAAACTAAGTATTACTACACATTACAGAAATAATTAAGTATTTGCATTTCACTGGCCTTTAATTCATTTTAACAAGTTACATTTCATGCCAGTAGCACACAGACTTCTGGATTTAGTTGTAGTGTATCTTAGTTCTCACATTTATAAATTAACCATCCTTTTGGGTCAGACTTTGTCAGGGGCAGGCACACCACAAAGATACCTTGGAGGCAGAATTTTCATTTCCCAGTTCACAGAACCTCATCAGTTCTATGAAACAGGCAGAAATTTGGTCTCTGTCAAACCTGTGAACACATTCATGGAACCACAGGTGGCTCCCTGGTGTAGGGAAGGACAGGAGAGTTGGAGAGCTTTCCTGACAAGTGAATTTTCTGTATCTCAGTATTTACCATGAGTGCTCCCAAAAAGCAAACTTCCAGCAGCAGTTGTGTGACAACAGCAGTAAGGAAGCACTAAAACCCAGCATGAGGTAACACAACTGAGAATGTTTGGGATATAAAAGAAGTGTTACTTACAGATGAGCCACCCTTTCTCCTTTGAGAGGAGGCAGAATGTTGCCAGAGCCAATCAGGCAGTTGTGCACGATGGCAAGACACTGCTGCACATCATCTCTTAAACACAGAGGAAAACCTGGTTACTTATCTGTTAATGGCTTCAAAATACACAGGTGACAAACCACATCTTTTTTGTGGAGCTTCAGGAAAGTTTTTTCTTTAGTTGCATCAGTTCTAAACACAGGAGGAAGCACTGCAGAAATCAAGCCGGGCTTTTTTGAGACAGCCTAATTTGTTTACAAACCCAAATATTTAACCTCATTTTCTGGAAAACATGAGGGATTTTATATTTCAAAACTGTGCAGGTAAGATAAACCAATTGAAAATTGCTTTGAAGAATTTTATCTTAATCTCAGATAAAACCTATGAAATAACTCCTTACCCCAAGGCCAAGACAATTCCTTCTCTCCTTGAGGAGTATGAGGGAAGACTTTAGGAGTGAATATTTTACAGTCTGAAGATAAATTAAACCGCAAAATTTGAACAGCTTCTTTCCTGTGTTACTTTAAGGAAATCTTGATGCTATCTCAGCTGAAGTAGGAGCTTTGGAAATCTTAAAATAACACTGAAGTGCAACACTAAAGTATTTTCCTCTCCGTTTTTGTACTGTGTGACTGGCAATAACTGCTAGGAATGGATCCCTGCACCTTCTCCATCCTACCTGGACATTTCCAGCTCTCCAAGTGCATAGAGCTCCAGCCTGGTGAGTTCAGGCTGCAAGAACGTATCCAGCAAGTAAAAAGCAAAATTTATTTCCTCAGATGAAGGAACGTGCCACTGGATGTCCAAGTTCCACAGGTCACCTGGCTTTCCCCAGTCCTGCAGCAAATAAAGATGTTTCTTGTTAATCAAGCTACTTGAATTGTGCTTTTTAAAAAAACAGCATTTAACATTTTTAAAAAAACCCAATCAAATGTGAACTAAGTACAGCTATAAAGTAAAGTAGTTATCCTGACAATTCCAGGAAAAACAGCACCACCATAAAATCAAACAGAAATCCCAACCCTATCTATGTCTACACATAGCTAGAAAATAACACATATCTGAAAGCACTGAAAGGAAAAGGACTGCACTGATCTAACTGAAATATAACGTAATTATCCCTTTACTGGATATAAATTCAGACACATTCTTAAGTACAACCCAGACTTTTCATACTCCCATAGAAAACAGCAAAGTCATTGTGAGTTGTTTCAGTTTTAGGAATTTAAAATAATTGTATGATTGTTGGTTTTTTTGGGGTTTGTTTTGTTAGGGGTTTTTGGTGTTTAGGATATTTTTGTTCATTTTTAAATGATTAACCGGCCCAAATGGATGTCCTCATCAGTTACAAAACTGGAGTAGCTTTCAGTAACAAGAGATTATCTGCAATTGGGAATTATGTAAAAACACTTTTCAGCAAAATGCAGCTGTATATCGAAACAGGCCAGCTGAAATTGCTGCCTTGAAACTGGAATATCGATAAATTGAACTCAAAGAGCAGAGCAGGATGACTTCTGACAGTTTCAGTAACTTTTAATATTGCCACTCCTGCTTTCATTTTATCTCAAGCTCATGGCAGAATCATTATTTGTCATTCTGCTCACCTGTAAAACACCACATCTCCTTGCTGTGTATTAACTTAGTGTAGTCATGCAATCATGGCAAGAAACACACATCACAAACCACCAGTAAGTCATTAAAAATACTCAAAATTATAAAACTACTCAAGCAACAAGTCAGTGCTCATTTTTTTCTATCAATACACTTTAGATGAATTGCCATTTGCTCTGTATTTCAGAGCCCAAAGCATCACTTTCCATCGCTGCTACCACCGTCCAGAAACCTCCAAATAAAACCATAGAGCGTACGAGCGCTTTTTCCAACAAAAAACCCGAAAAAAAAGTCAAATCCTCTAATCCTAAATAAATGAAAATCCTTGCCTTGATAGGAAAGTATTCAGAAAGAGGCTTGTCAAAGCCACCTGGCACACTGCAGTACTCTGTGGGGTAGATAAGTGTAGCAGAACGAAGAAGATGGTGCAGTAGGTTACAAGACAGAATGTAACCCTGCTTACAGGTTAAGTGTAGGGTGCGCTGCAGTATCTTCCCAAACTGCTCCCTGTACAGTAGCAGCTTCTTGCCATCCACTCGAGTGATCTGGGGGCACAGAGACACATTGCAAACATCAGCCTGGTCCTGCAGGGCTGCACAGGGTGCTGCTGCCCAGCCCAGCTGGGTCAGGCTCCATTTTCAGCTCCCACATGAACTGCTGCTCCCACAGCTGCTGCAAAAAGCTTCAGTGATGCCATCTGCTTGACCCCATTCTCAGTTTTTCAAGCAATACTCCTGTATTTTCTTAGATTAATTCTAAAATATTTCTATTTACCAGAAGCTTCTTATGTTTCTCCCTGCACTGATCCCTCTTCTTTCACTCCCCCTGAATAATTGCTTTAATTTTGTTCCATGTACAAAAATGTGTTTATTGACTTCAAACAGCCACTCATGTTGCATTCAAAGTTAGGTGCAAACCACATGCTCTCCAGTGCCATTCATACAACATTCACATTGCTTTAATAGAAGTTCATTTCTTTTCCTCCTTTCAGGGGCAGGATTAAGCAGAATGCAGTGACACACAAGCACGGGAAGAACGTTTTTGGGAATACCTCTGATAAAAGCTGAAGATTCCAGAGCAGCTCCTTATCTAGCTCTTCATCATGTAATACATCATCATCTAAAGAAACAAGGGATAAGCACTCCCGTCACAATGCTGCAGCCAAGTTTTCCAAAAAGCTGCATCAGAATCCAGATGCTTCCAACCCAAAATCTGGATCCCAACCCTCCAACTCACACTGCACCCACGTCCAGCTGGAAGTCACTTTAGCCAATGTACCATCCTGAAATTGAGGAATGTCTGGAGACATTTCAAACTGCCCACCTTTTAAAGGAATTGTGCTCTTGCAGCCTGACAGGTTTTGGCCTTGAAAATCACACAATTGTCACTTTGGGTTTTTTTTTTTTAGAGAGAATAATGGATTTGTTCATGGCTGAAATGAACTTGTGGAAAACAGCCAGAAGTTCTAGGTGTTGTTTTCACGCTTAAGAAAAATCAAGCCAAAAGCAAGCCAGTACCACTGGAAATGTGAGAAACTTACTGCCTGTGAGGTGAGTGATGACGTTGCAGCAATGTGGTACAAAAAGCTTCAAGGACTCCTCAGGGCGGCACTGCAAACAGCACCACAAAAAATTCCATTTTAAAACAGAATATCTGAGGGACCTCAGCACACACACACTCATAAACATCTACAACTAGATTGCATCCTAACTCCAATTCAACCCGCAGTCAGCCTGACCTCATGATTCTCTGTCAATAAAACCTAAATTTAACAAAACTGCAAGATAAATACTGCGTGAATTAACCTCCTGAAATATCGCTATGTGCAATTTGCCAGCAAATTTTAGAAGACATAGCATTAAGAGCCACCTGTATTTACAGGAAAAAAATACAGATATTACACAGGAAAAAGCAGCAGCATTAGCTGTTTTCTTTTTTAAAGAGGGAGTGAAGTTAAGAGGATTTTCTCTCACTTTTACTGCAGCTCGGCACATATCGGCAACCATTCGGCCAGCAACTCTTGTCTCAAAAATATTTGAAACAGCAAAGTTAAAAACCTTCTCCAAGGCAACCTAAAGAGGAGGACAAAAAGAAGTTGCTTTAAAAAAAAACACTAATTAGGTATCCCAAAATGTCTGATGTTACACAGAAGGCACTATCTCTACATAACCCCGTGTTCTTTTAAACCAGAAACCCACAACTCGCATGAAAAAAGAACAGAATTGAGACAGAGAAAGCCTGAAATGTTCTCTTTGGGAAGAGAGGAGGTGGATAACTCTTGATGACTAATAAAACTTTAGGGTGATTCTGAAAAACTACACAGAAAATATTTTCCAGGAATAAGACACAGGCTGATGACAGGAAAACTTATTTCACGTGTCACAGTGAAGGAAAGCCAAGACATCCCTTAGTTAACAAATGAATAGGGAATCAATTAGTAACTATTTAAATGTTTCAAAGCAGATTATTTCCATCCAACACCTTGCAAGGCAAGCTCAGCTACATAAAATGTAGATCCCATGAATACTTTAATAATGGACAAACAGGAAAATACAAATTAAATACTTAATGACAACAAAGAACTAACCCAAGACTTGCATTTACCAAAAGATTCCAAACAGAAATCATAGCCCAGTGTCAATGCTCAAAATGTACAAAACCTGGCATCTCCAAGTATATATTTATTAAAAGAGAATTATGGTAACCCAAACTACAGGGAAAGAAGCTGTCCATGTAACAACCTGGATTATCCACCCTCTGCCTCTGAGTTATTTTAATCCAGGTAATTTTTCTGATCCCATTAACCACACAGCTCCTTGATCAGCCTCCGGCCCAGCTGAGGAAGTGGCAGGGAGGGGGACAGAAAAGGAAAGCAGGGGCTTGGGTGAGTCAGCACTATCAAGACATGAAAATCCACAACCTAAACTGATACAGGGATAAAATAAACTGTTGGAATGATTTCCTCTTGTGTTTATCATCAGGTTCCAGGAAAGCTCTGTAGGGATGTGGATAAAAACACGAACCACACTGACACAAATTCAAGCTGCATCCTCAACCCTTTTTTTGGTTAAGGGTGGAAGTTCCCATGCACAAAGGAAGAATTTGAATGCACCAGTTGTTGTCAACCCAAAACTAAGTTTCCTAAAAGAGATGAAAAGCCCATGTTCTACATACCTTAAAGATATCCTTTGAACACTGGGTAAGGATTGTACTGAAAGTAGAAGAGAGACCCAGTTCCACCAGACTCTCCAAATGAGTCATTTTCTCTGTTTCAGTCTCCTCTCTGGTTTGTTCTAATGTGCTGCTCTCTATAAGTCCAAAACATCTACACAAATAAACCCAGTAAGTGCAGGATTAGTAAGTGAAAGTTTTATAAAGTTCTTCATGCCAAGCCTTCCCTTATCCTCAGCCACTCACCTATCCATAAACTGCAGCACAAAATCCTCAAATTCAGCAGATGCAGAGCACAACTCTCTCTCCACCTACAGTTTTTCAACACAAAGGAAACACACGAGGTTGGCTTTTATTAAGGAAACAAAGTTTATTTCCTACATTAACCGCTTCCAATGTCCAAGTGAGAGTGCATTTCCCACCCTACAGACTCAAGTGCTCCTTGAAACAGTTACCACATGTTCCTGACACTGTCCTGCCCCAGCTTCCTGGCCTGGATGTGTATCCAAATAACCTCTCTGGTGAAATCAGGTCTGCCTCCATGGATACAACCTTTGGCCTCACCACTGATCCTCCTTTGCAGCAGGAGGTCAGCGAGTGCCAGGGTGCTGCCAGACCTGCTCTCCTGGCAGAGATTTACACTAAATACTCACTGAATGAACTCCTCTGCACTTCTGAGCCCTGCAGCTCTGAAGCAATGAAATTCACCTTTGAATTTGGGCAGCCTGCAACTCTCTGAGCTACACAGTGTCCCTGGAGCAAACAGGTGTGGTGATAAGGAGGATAAGACTCACTGCCTAATGCTGTTACTATCTCTTGACTGGAAGAGATTAACAAGTATCAGGAGGGAAAGCAATGAAATCCCAATCAGAGAAGGGAAGCAGGACTTCAAAGAGGACCAGGGGTTTCTTTAGGGAAAAAAACAGCCCTGAAAAATGAAGTAAAACACCCATCTTATGCACTATGTAAAATAACTAGAATCCCACATCCTCCTCAAGGCAGGGAAAGCTCCAAGTCAAATGACACCACACAGGGCCCTGACATAAAAACATTTAATTTGATATAAAAACATTAAATTGCCTGAATTTAACATTCTCTGCAACAAGCTGTGACTAAGAACCATTGCTAAAGCCTATTTGCACACTGGTATCAGCTCCACTGATACAAACAAACAGGATTCACATCTTTGCATACACTGCTGGAAATTAAATTGAAAACTAAGTTACAGCTTTGTTTTTATACCAGCACTCTTACCTCTGAAAGATCATCTCTTTCTTGCAATACAGATGAACAATCTACTAAAGGCACCAGAGTAGAAAATGTTGCAATGAACTGGAATGTAATCTGGTGAGAGGTACAAACAGCTCTTTAATGAGTGTTATTGTATCTACACATGAAAAAGCTTTTACAGTTAAGGTATAGGATCTAATGAAAATTATAATAAAAAAGAAAAAATTAAAATCCAGAGCTCAAGTCTTCTACCCTAAAACTTCAATAGCTATTTTAGATTTCATACATAAAACTTAACAGGCAGCCCTGTAAAAACAGCCTCAATTTTCTAAGTAACGTAGCTATTACTCTGTGCTGAATTTCAAAGCTACAAAACCCCAATATTTACATTGTTTTCGGTCAATTAATGTGAATTTCTGAAAATATGGACTTTCATAACTTAATATAATGAAAACCTAGCGATAAAGGGCTTCTTAAAAGACTAGGAATATTTGTGAGGAGCTGTGGAGCAGCTATTTAATCCTGTCTTTCACAACAGCCCAAAACGTCAGTACAATGNTAGTTAATTGGCTGGCTATCTTCTAAAAAAAGGCAATATTTGTGCACTCACCATGCACTTGCTGAAGTCGTTGGGGTCCACCCCAGGCAAGGCTCTCATCAGCAGAGGTAGCATGTGTGTGGGACCCTCAGGAAACCACTTTCCCCCGGACACCAGGCTGCGAGCGACGCCAATGACACAGCTCAGCGTGGCCGTGAGCTGGTGAGGCTCTGTCAGGGTCTCCAGGGCAGGATATGTTCTGTAAAATGGGAGGCAGCACATTGGCAACTGTCATGTTCCTAAAGCCTTCAAAGAAAATGCAAGTGGGCTGCACATGGTACTTGTTGCATTAAGGACAAAAAAATATAAAAATTAGTGTTTCCAAAATTGTTTTCTCGTCGTTTTCCAAAAGATTTAAGATTGTTTTGTTACAATGCTCCTTCCATTGGATCAGTGCTAGATGAAAGACCTTCTGAGCAGCTGCAGCATAGGAATTAAGAGCTGCCTGTGCTGCTGCATCCAAAGCTACCATGATTCCCCTGTTTGGGCTTGGGGGCAATGCCAGCTCCAAAATTTTTGTGGCAAATATGAAAATGTCCCTTGGCTGCCTCTGAACAGAGAGGGGACCTCTTACTTCACGTTACAATAAATTCCAGACCTCTCTATCAAAACCTGGGAAGTCGCTGTGATTTTAGAACCTTTTTTTTTTGAACACTTAACACTTTTTAAGCAAACTGCATAACAACACTTCCTGTTGTTACCAGCAGCCTGCAGTTCAGACAGGAGTCACGGAGCTACCCCTGCCCTACGTCACCCAGAGCACAGCTCACCCACATCATCTGGAGCTGCAGCCAAGGCAAACATTCCAGGGATAGTTCCAGCTGCACAGCAGACACTGTGCTCTGCTCTCAAAACACAAAGGGCAGCCCTGCCCAGCACTGCTGCCCTGCTTGGAACTGCTGGCCTTGGGAAGTTTTGTGGAAGAGTGGATTTAGCAACTTTTTACAAACAGCTGAGTCAGGGAAGTGTGGAACATGGGAAGGGCTCTTCAGTCAAACTCATTCCTCTGCTGTTTTGTTGAAGTACACAAGGGATAGGGAACACAGATGGGGGCTAGGAGGAAAGCCTTCAGTGGAGCAGGAAGGAGCACCACTTTCCTTGGGAATTTCAGGCATCAAGGCATTAGAAATAGCACAAACCGAGTATTTCACCAGTGCACAGTCTGGCAATCACAAAGTCAGCAATGCCAGTGATTTTAAATAACCTGTAACATGCTCTGAACCAAACAGAAATATTAATATATCCTTATGGCTACACAACCATCCTGTGTATTGGAAACTACCAGGTGGCTTATGAATAAAGGATGCAAAATTGCTTTTTTAACTGATCCACCCACTATCTGATACAAAATGCTCCCAGAAATGCAAGCCACCTGAGGACTGCATACCCTGAAGCACATGAGCTGTCAACAGCTCCCAGAACTATGCCACTTGCCAGGTGTTTAAAAAAAAAAACCCAACCAAACAACACAAATTGAATTAATTAAAATAAATCGAGCTCTCCCTTGCTCCCACTCTGACTGAGGTGATTGCTCAGGAGGGTGTATCAGCAGCTCCTCTCACTGCAGGCATTCATTCACAGCAAGCAATTAATTTAATGAATTATCTAATATGACTGCTTTTCCTATTCATTTCTTGGGAAGGGCACACGGACCTTGCAACGTTCCCACAAAACTTACTTCTCAAGTACAGGTGGAATTACTAATTCAGGACGCATCAGTGCGAGGTTCTGCAGGGCTTGGGCAGCCTCCAGGCTTCCAGTTTTGCTGAACATGGCCAGGAGAACAGGCTGGATGATGCACTGCACGAAGTCTGTCACGTCCTGGTCCGTGAGTTTGTGGCTCTCGGGGACAGGAGTTAACCAGGTCGCTTTCTTGTAGCGCTCGCGGTGCAGCCTCCTCACCACCCCACTGGGCAACCTCTGGAGCAGCTTCATCAGCTTGTTCTGGGAAAAAACCAGAAATGCTGCTCAGTGCCTTGGCAGCAGCACAACCTCAGCTGCTCATCATGCTTTACGTTTTAGCTTCTGTATTTTTCACATTCTGTGCTAGTTTCATATTCAGGATTGCTGAGCTCTCTGCACAGAGCAGGGACACAAAACAATTCCTTTCCAGCTGGGACCAAGGACAAATTTGAGGCCAAAGAGTGGAAACAGCAGTGAAGGAAGAGAGGGAACAAGGAGGATGGAGCTTCATCAGCTGGAGCTGGAATTGGACAATGAACTCCAATGTGCTGAAGGACCCAAACCTATCAAAGTGTGAGGCCTGGTGCCCAGGATCCATTTTGTGCCCATTTGTGGGTTTGACTTGGGTGTAGCCCCAAGGGGTTCCTGCACTGCCCAAGCTGGATCCTTCCAATAAATCCCTTTTATCCTTTTATTCCACCCGGTCTCTGTTTCCAGCTCAGCCTTTCCAGGCATCACTTAGGGCACAACAAAAAATGAGTAAGGCAAGATCTTGGAATTGCACAACCACAATAAAGGAACATTCAATAGAGCTCTAAGATAGGATGGTCACAATTTGTCATTAAATTAATTTTCCAAAATATCAGTAACTGTGCTGCCAGCACTGTGCCTTGTGATTTAAGAAGTCATGAAAATCCCATAAAAATCATACAGTCAAGAATCAAGATTATTTACACAAGTAGGACATCTTTGGGAGCATTCTCTGCACATTCACATGTCAGCAAATACCCAGTTCAAGAACACGCCAGCTCCCCTGGCACTGCTGTGACCAGCCTTGCAGTTTTAACCTGTTTTCCACCAGCTGTCACAGGGAGATTCTTACACTGTTTAACAGAAGATTCCTCTAGTTACACCATCAAAAAATATGTTTCAAACTAGACAATGCATTAAAAATCCCTTCTGCTTTGTTTAACAGAATCACAGAATGATTTGAGTTGGAAGGGACCTCAAAGCTCATCCAGTCCCAAGCTCCTGCCACAGGCAGGGACACCTTCCACTAGAGCAAGCTGCCCCAAGGCCCATCCTAGATTCTCATAACTTGGAGGCAGCAGGTGAGTAAGAAAAAAGCAACACACAGGTAATACTGATGGTGTGTCGACAGTCAGAAGTGCTGACTTCTTTTTCCTGGCTATATCCAAATGAGATACCTTGTTTCAGGCCTCTGCACTGACACCAGAATAGGAGCATGGTTTGAATGACAGTGCAATCGTGGATCTTGCTAACCCAAGGCTCCAAGCACCACAGACTAACAGACAATCTGGAGCACACAGGCCTGACAGGTTGAAATCCCAGCCAAAATTCCTGTCTTGACACCCAAAGCACCCGACTCACCAGCCAGCGCCCGTTATTGGAGGGATGGTAGAAAGAGGCAATGCTATTGAACAAGCCAGACAAGTGCTTCTGCACCAGCTTGCTTGGTCCACCCTGAAACAAAGAAACCACAGGATTTCATCACACAGACCAAGAGAAAATGAACAGGTAACAGCAGCACAAGGCACAGGTGTCTTCTCCCCACAGCAAGACCTTGAAGCAGCAAATCACATCCCACCCTCACATCCCACTAAGAGCAAATTCTCTCCATCCCATCTGCCGAGGTTCACACTACAACAGGTGCCTGTTCCCTTCCCAAATGCCACCGGCAGCAGCTGTGACACAAACCTTTCCAGCCCCATTCCACACTGACGGTGCAATGATGGACTTGACAATATAATTTGGGCAAAAAAGCCCAAAACCACACTTCTGCAGGCGAGCTCAGCAGAACAAATATCCATCTTAACCACACATTTAAAGCTTTGTACTCATTTTTGCTTCATTTTATGAAGTAGTTACTCACCATCATGGCTGTGATCCACATGACTGCATGTCCTACATCGTAAGCATTTGTTAAGAATCTTGGAACAACCACCTGATTGCTTCCCACTGGCAGATTTAAACTCCTCAAAATCCTAGTAAAAATCTGGCAGCAAGAAAAACAAACATTGGCATAAATTAGTTTTCTAATCCAAAGGTGTTTGAAAAAACCAAACCCACCAAGCAAGGTAAGTAAGGCATATTATATGAGCACTGTTACCTTTGGTACATATGGATCCCAGTCTATGTACCCAATGTTGTCAGTGGCCAAGCGAGCAAAAAGATTGACTAGATGCTGAAAATAACCAGAAAAAAGGGAATGTTCATTAGAATATATTGAGAATTAAAGATGCAAAGCCTTCTGGCTACTTCACATACACAAGATAAAAGCTATCCATGGCACAAAAAGCACTTGGGAAGGGAGATCTCACTCCATCACAGCCACCAAGACGTGTCTCACTGGCCTCAAACAGCATTTATACAGAGACATGGAAGAAAATTCCACCAACCCATCCATCTAGCTTTCCCCAATATTTAGCTGTTTAGGACAATTAGTTCCTGCAGGATCCATCCTACTCAGTGTGTGCTGCTGGCTGTCACATTTGTGTGCTTTGGTTTAAACCCATCAGTGGCTTGGAAAGGTCACAGGCATCAGCTGTCAGCTGGGAGGGCAGTCTGTGACTGCCCATGAAGAATTAGACACTCCATCACCACAAGACAGCCCCAGGAGTCCAAAAAAGAACTGGAAGATGTCCTCAGGAAAGACAGTTATCAGGACTGAACCAAAAAAAAAAAAGGAGATGAGGTCTCACTCTTGTATCCTGATGGTGAAAAGCACATCACCCACCAACTCTGCTTTTAGGTGCTTCTCCAAATCAGGGAAGACCCACCAGGCTCTCAATGCCTTTATCAGTATTTTGAAGCAATGACAAAGCCAAAAGGAAGGGCCTCAAAGAATCCTGCCTAATTCTGAGACAGATAGCCCAGAGGAACAGGTCACCTCTCAGGCTCAAGGACATGCCAGCTTTGGAAAACCCCCAAGTTCAGTTCAGGACGTCAGACACAGCCTGAAGACAAAGGTTACATTTTCCTTAATGATCTGCCTTTTTCATTTGGAATGAGGAAATACCCACTGGAAAAAAAATCCTTACTATGCACACAAGGAATTGATTCCACAGCTCCCCTTCAAACAGCACATCTAATTCCTGCCAAAGAAAGCTGAGGAAAAGCTTGCAGCATACAGAGGCTTAAATTGGATTGCAGAGTCAGAACCCATGTGTCTAATTATCTGCATCCCAGCCTGATGGAATGAACCTGACTTTAGGAAATGGACACGACAGAAAAGCAAACAAGAAGTGAAAGCTTCGGGAAAAAAAGCAAGCAAACTGTCAGAATACAGTGGAAGAGGGAAAAAATATCAGAGATAACTCGTGAAAGAGTGCCGATGATTATTTGTTACACGGTTTGACAGAAACAAACTAAATCATCATGTTCAAGTGCAGGTTGTCACAGTTCTGTCAGAAGGAATAGACAGAATTATGATTTTTTTTGGGGGGAAAAGCCATCAGGAATACGCAAAAGTGAACACAGAATCTCAGAACCAGCTTTGGCATCACCAGTGTTTGAATCTGGACAAGAGCCAAGTGCTGGGCCCAAGGCTGCCTCCCTGAATTTGTGATGGGAGGCAGGAAGACCCACGGAACGTGTGGTTTGGAAATCAGCTTTCTCCTCTCAGACACGGAGAAGTTCTCCTTGTGTATCCAGGCAGGAGATTAGTAAAAGGAGCCAGATGGCCAATGAGCTTATGCTCATACCGAGCAGGGAAAAAACTGGGGATCGGCCAAGTTTCACTGCAGCAAAGCCAAGGCACAGCTCAGCTGACACCAGCAGCACCTGAGCTGCTGCCTCCAGAGGGAGGCTTTCATTTCCCAGCTTTGCATCTCCTCACGTGAGACACACAGCAGGGCCACACAGGTACGTGGCAGACTATCTGCACTGAAAGATAACAGCCCAAGGGATTTTCTGGCCAAGGAGAGGGCAGCTTCCTTATTGTATCTCAAAAATGACAGCAGCGCATTGCAGTGAAGGCAAAACATCACCACTCAAAATTAGGGACCATCCAAGATGTACTAAAAGGCAGGACAGAAGTGTAATTTGCAGAAATCACAACTTCACTTTGCATAGTTCCAAGTATTAGCAGGCAGCCTGGAAAATGCCAGCATTCCCAAGGCTGGAATGAAAAGCTGCCTGAGCTGGCCATCAGACAATGTTCACCAAGCACAACTGCAGTCTCATTTATTTAGACAGTAATTGCTTGCTAACAATAATGAAATTATTGTCTCTGCTTTCTTGTACTAGTTAGAGCAGAAAGGGAAAAAATCCATTATATCACCGTTTGGCTTCAGTTCCTTGCAAGCACATTGTAGGAATATTTAAATGAGGATTTCTTCTAGTGTAGGAGAAAAGCAAACACTTACCCCTTCCCACTGGGGAAGATTTTGAACCGACACCCAAAGGCCTATAAATTCATCAAACCAAAGCCTGAAAGAAAACAGAAGCAAAATAATTTTACCACTGAGAAAGCAGCTCCCTCACTGAATATTTATGCCTCACTTTGCCAGGTGGTTGCAGGAATTCACCTGCCCCTCCATTCATTCAGCAAGAACAGGGATCGACCTGGACACGCTTTTATCAATCTGCTGCTCACAGAAAAATCTGACTTTTATTTCTCCTCTGACTCCTTTTTGATCCCCCTTTCACACAATTGTTTCTCCAGGAGTTTCCTTATCGACCTCAGCTCTGCCATCCCAACACAGGTAAACCAGATAAAAACAAACGACACTTTATCTCCCTCTGCTTTGGTCTGTGAAATTCCTCCCTTTTGATCAGAGGTCACAAGTGTCATCACCTCCTTCCTGAATTCACCTCAGGCCAAGGATGCAAACCCTCCACACCAGTCCCTGACTGAAATTCACCTTTACAAACTCCACTTAATTCAATTTAGTTTGATTTGCTGTGTGTTTTACTCAGTAGGGAAGAGGGACGAAGACTCCTGCAGGTTACTTTTACCAAAGAAGCAGCCTGACAGTGTTTTGTCCTGAACTCCTGCCAGAAATGCTGCTGACAGCCACCAGCGACTTCAAATCATCCTGTAAAAGATGATCCCTTGCATTTGGAACAGAGCACTCTTCAGTGCCACCTACTTGAAGCCCTTGTGGTGAAGTTCAGGGGGCAGGGTGGTGGGCAGGAAGAGCTCGAAGTAGGTGATGGCCTTCTGCATGGTCACATCAAAGGGACACATCAAAGGCCTCCACTCATCCAGCATTTCCCCAGTGGCATCCTCTGGGAAATACCTGAGAACAAGGAAACCATTCAATATACACAGAGCTGCCTTTAAAGTCTGGCTCTTTTTAAGCAGATTGAAAACTGGTTATTAATTTGTCATGAATGTTGGCTTTGGAGTAAAACCACGTGCCCAGGCAGCCCTCACCTCCAAAAACCTTCACAGAACACAGGTAAATCAAGGACACTGTGCTGCATCATTTCAAGACCACCCATTAAAAAGATTCTTGTCCTGTTGACCCAGAGAAGAATCTGTACAATTGCAAAACCATTTCACTGTGAAGGCTGGTCCAAATCAAACAACTATTACTCACTTTTGATGCAATATAAAAAAAAAATATCACTTCAGGCACAAGGATCATTTATAGAAACATTACAGGAACACTGGTGTTTTAATTTCTTTTAAAGCACACTAAGTATGCATGCAATGCAGTATTTAAAATGCATATTAGATACATTTTTTTATACAACAGAACTATTGCAACCAGGGCTGTTAAAAAGGAAAAATAGACCCCAGAAAAGTCTCCACCTTTCACCCCAAACTTTTAAACAGCAGCCAAGCAATGACAGGTGGAGTGGGGTCTTTGAAACACTTTTCCCCTCTTTCCTAAATTAATATTAAAGATACAAAAAAAAAAAAATAAAATCATGAAACAAACACTTACGGTCTGCAGCTCTTCACAAGAGTTTTCAGAACACTTTCTACAGAACTGAAATGAGAAAAGGAAATGTTAGGAATAATACATTACTAAATTTCAGAGACAGCACAAAATAAACCATTTGGTGACCTTTCCCTCCAGAGTTTAAGATGATGTTGATGCAATTAGACATTTTCTTTGAACATGCATTAGCTAATTGCCTTCTCCACAGACCTAACTGTAACAATTAAAATTGCTCTGATCAATTCCTGGTCCTATTTTTTATCTACTACTCTGGTATTTCCTGCATTCAAGTGAAGAATTACTATCATTTCATGGAAGTGACAGCCTGCATTTTGTCCACGAACAACCAGCAAAGTGACTTCTGGGGGAGATGAAAACATAGAAAAATGGGTTTGTGGAATTCATGAATATTTGTAAGATAAATAAAGGCAACTTGTTTTTAGGCTCCTCATATTTGTCCTTTTCAATGTGGTTTTGGGCTTTGTCCAGTGGTTCCAAGAAGAAATGAATTATCTGCAAATCCAGGGTTACTTCACTGGAGTCCCTTCCAAGTAACAGTTGATTTTAAAAGCGCTCTCATCCACAGCAAGAACACTTATTTGAGAAATCATTTCAACACCTATTGTCACCTCCTGTCACAGGATGCCATCAAACATTTAAAAAAGATTAAATCTCAGAATAAACTCAAAGAATAAAAAGGAGGGGGAGCAGAGAGAGATCAACTAACGCAAGCACAAAGGTAGTAAATTGTCACGTTCTTCAAACCTCCCATTTATTACACAACCAACTCAAGACTAACCTGCACTTTAACCTAAAAACATTCCCTGAATGAAAAAAAAAAGTTCTGGCAGAACAAATTCTTACATCTTTTAATGATGCTTTCTCTAGAAATAGAAATATTGCACCCTTTCATTCATCATCCCAAATGAACATTAAAAAACACTTTTCTGCTCAGAAAAAGATGGTGCAAATGTATCATCTTGAGGATTTTACCAAGATGAGACACACAAATACTGAACATGTACTGTTGTCTCTGCAGTCCTACATGAAGCAAACTGATCCCATACAGCCAGGAGAAATTAAAAATGGATAAATCACCAATTCCCTTCAACACTCAGCACAAGCCCACCCAGCCCTCAGAGCACTGCTTCAGTCAAACAGTGCCCTAGAAGATGCAAAATTATGTATATTTTATACAACAGTGACAAAGGCAACTCAGGACTTCTCCCAGAAAGAAAATTTCAAGCTAACCGATTCTAAAATCAGTGGAGAGGAAAGGCCAACCAGTCATTAAAAAAAAATAAAACCAAACTCTGCAGGAAGCTCAGGAAGACCCTGGGTTCAAGTGAATATTGTCCTTGAAGGAGTCAGAAAAAAGATAACAGTTGTTCCAAGAGCAGATAAATAAAGCATGAACCAGCACATTCCTTAAGAGCATTAAAAATTCAAATGATAAATGTTTGGGTGACAAAAACAAACAAGCTCTCCCCAGACTATCACTCCACTCGAGCCAGCTCTCACTATGGAAAATCTGAAGGACAGGAATTTTAACAAACACTCAGGGCAGAGATCAACAATTTTTTAAAATTAACAAGTTTTTAGTCAGATCTCAGCATTTGTCATTGTGAGAGAGCAAAGGAGAAAAATCGGGATGTTCTCTCCTCTCTTTTAGTTATGAATTTAGGAAGCCAGAAAACAAAAAAACAACAGCAAGACAATTTTGTACCCAAGGGACTTCACTCAGGAGAGTGTTCAAGCACAGCCCAGCTGCAAGAGACATCCTGGAATATTCCCATATTGTTAGGAAAGGACAGGACAGTGCAGCTGGGCAGATCCATTAAAGAACACCCAACACAACTTTTAACACCTACCACTGTTATCTTTTTTAGCACCACAGGATTATTTTCTTTTTTTGGAAAGGGTATGATGATACTGATCTGGAAATTGCTGTTTTTTGGTTTTTTTCCTTCATTTACACAGAGAAACATGTTTCATTTAAAATGATTAACATATAAACTGAGAGAGCTGACTGTTACACCACCAAAAAGCAGTAAGACAAATTTCAGTTTTTCAGGAGAAGGCCTGAAGGTAAAGTCTAGTCCTGCAGTGGACACTCCACCACAGAGCTTAAATTAAGACAATGGAAAGAGCAACCAGCTACAGTTTCACAAATGATTTTAGTGATCTCCTAAGGAGAGTGAGCCATCTCTCACTGGATTAGTACAACTAAGCCCTTGTTTCTAAAAAAAACCCAAACAAAGCAAACCCCACTGCAATCCCACTGCCACTTCCACCAGTTTTCTGCATTTATCACACACCAAAACTCCTGATAGCGTTTCCCTACAGAAATTCCCAGTGAACTCTTGGCACAGAAGCTCTTCACAGCCCAGAGGTTGCTGCTGGGTGGATTTTCCAGAGCCACTGCCTCACTGCTGACGCACTTTCCATGATTTCATGGGATTTAAGAGGAAGGTACCTTGGCTCCCTAATGTGGTGTTTTTACCCATAACCACACACGCCAATCGCTCCAGTGGAGAATTTAGCTGTTATTTAAACCCCTGAAATATGTTTGCTGGTTAAATTAGTTAGAACAGAGCCCTGGAGAGGCACTGCACACACACTGCCTGGGTCCCCAATTAGCAAGGTTTACATCCAGTGTGACATTCTCATAACCAGTGGTGTCAGGTTAACGCTGGCCTCCCAAATACAAGTATTTATGCAGAGAATTCCACATGTGTGACAGTGTTACAGTCCAACAGAACATGCAGAAGGGACACTGGCCAGAGCTCAACCAAAAAAAAAAAAAAAAAGAATCATTCTTACCACCTATGTAATACATTAAGCACAAATGTTTTAGGTGAAGACCAGCCTGGTTGATATGAACTGAATGTAAACAAAAATAAAATTCAATTAAAACAGGAGATAAATTAAACAGCTACCAATCAGCTTTTAACACCTTGACTTCCACCAGAAAGATACCCCTCAAAAAAGGATGAGCACTGTATGGAGTGTCTGACATGGACTGAAGTTAATAAAAGGTGAATGCTTCAGTCAGATCATCACAACAGGAATCTTCCTTCCTGCTTAACCTCCTTTTTCCTCCTGGAAAAGTTCCCTCTCCCCTTCACAGTGAGACTCAACACCATCCCTCCAGAGCAAGGTGTGCAGGTACAAAAAATAAAAAAAGAAATAATAAACCAAGGAAGGCTCTGCTCTTTCACATTTTACCTACAATTACCAAAAGAATTCAATCTAGCAAACTGATTTTTTTTCAGCTACACAGCCACAAGGGAAATTCAGCCTGAAATGCTCCATATATTTCCTATTAATGTTCCTTATCAGCAATAGGATCTTCCCCTCAGGAATCAGTGGCAGTGCATCAGTATCATTCCAGAAAACTGCTGGTTTTTTTTTTTAAAGAAAATGAAGCACTTTCACCTGCACTTCTTGGCATAAATTTCAATTCAATCAAAGATAATGCATTATCCATGTGCTATCTTTTATAATTTGTAATTTATAGAGCAAGACCTTCTCTGACTGGGATAATTATGAAAATTTTAAGTCTGAAAATCTGACAGATGGAGAGGGATTGACAGCACAGAGAAAGCGAAGAAAACAAGTTTTCATTTTTAAAATCAGCAGAACATGTCTAAAATTCTTAACTGGAGAAAATAAATTATTTCTCCCCATCATGGCACCACTTTGAGTAAATATGTGTATTTCCTATAGAAAATATTTCACTTTTCTTGGAGTGCAGACTGATTTCTACCTGGATTGCAGATCCTGGGAATGACTACAGGACAAATACTGAAGGACAGTACCGTTTCTATCTTTTCCCCCATAACTTTGCTGTGTTATAGAAGAGAACAGCACACATTTAACTGAGTGCCTGTGCTGGTTTTGGCTGGGGTAAGTTAATTTTCTTGACATTATTACCCATCTTTAGCTCAACCCACAAGTTTTCTCACTTTTACCCTTCCAATTCTCCCCCCAGCCCACCAGGAAGGGCAGTGAACGAGGCTTAGCTGCCAGCTGGGGTTAAACCACAACAATACTGTTAAATATTTCATCCTAAATTTATTAACCTGTGGGTTATCACCCTAAAATAAGTTCAGTGAGACCTCTGCTGCAGCGTGTTTAAAAATTAATCACATTCATAAAGAAAGAAACAGCATGACAAACACAAGCCACTGGCAGAAGGAGATACATGATTCAGTGCAGCCCTGCATGCAATTATTGAAAGGTGCCTCATGAAAATAGAAACAGAATATTTCCCATGGATCAAATTCCAGATATTAAAAGCACATTACAAAGTACTTTAAAGCAGGTACAAAGGGGCCTATCAAATGTTTTAAAGTGTGGACTTACTTGGGAAACCAATTTAATCCCAGATGTTCTGTTTTGGAGTATAAAATCCTTTCCAACATTTCATAGAGTGGTCGCCATGGTAACTCTAAATCATCCCTGGAAAGCAGTTCCTTTTTCCTAATAGGAAACAAAACACCGAGCAGTTCAGGATTCAGCACTGACACGGACACATGGGAATACCCCCATCCCTGCTCCCAGCTTGGCACAAACTGCAGGAAGGCCAGGCAGGACGTGTGCCTTCAGCACAAGTGACACCGTCAAGATTTTTCCTGACAAAGTGAAATAAACATTATCGAGTCCTGAGCCAGTTTCCATCTCCTCCCTAGCTGAGATTCAACTTAAATTCTTGGCTCTATGAGCTGTTTGGTTTTCCTGATGGGGGAAAACTGGCATTCTTCCACCTCCAGTCCCACTCCTAAAGCTCTGAAAGGTGTTTGCACAGGAGAACCCTTTAACCACCAGCACTGCACAGGGCAGAGAAGTGAAGCAACTTGTAAGAACTCTGCTGCATGAAAGGTACAACATTGAGCAAGAGATCAGCTGCTGTGAGACACAAGTTTCCACAGTCAGCAGAAATGTCTACTCACTTCAGCAGGTTGATCAGCAGGCGTGCAAATCCTTGCATCATGCTGATCTCCAGCTTCGGAATTGTCACCAACTCGTACAATAGTTTGATAAACAGCACGTGATCCTCCCTGCTGAATTTTCTCCCATATAGTCGGATGTATCTGCAAAGCAAACACAAGGGGAGTCAGCAATATTTTAAAACAGCCCATTTTATCCAAGACCTGAGCTAGAATCTCTCTGATTTGCTGTTTAGTGAAACAAGACTAAAATCCGGTTCTCAAGTCCAACAAGTGAGAGCCTGAAGACACACAAAGGAAGATCTACAACTGCAATTACAGGAAGAAAAAGGATGACCAAATAAAGTTTACAGCCCTCTAAGATTCTACAAATACTGTAAACTCACGGACAGGACACAATCCAGAAGCTAAAAAAGCAACCCAGAAAGTACCAAGCCAAGGCCAAATCAAATAGCTTCCAATAAAGATGAACAATTGATTTACCCCCTGAGCTTTGCTAGGGGTGTATCCCACTATCTTCAGCAAGGGGAGATCCATCAAACTCCCTCCAAAAGAAGTGTTTGCTGGTTTTAAGCTGAGATTGAAACAAAGAAACATGCTTCAAGTCTTGAAAGATATTCTGCAGCAGCAAAATCTATATAAGGTGCTAGCAGAGCATTGTAGGTGTGGCACAACTGTAAATTACTGTTCACTGGGAGGCAACTTCCCTTTTTATCACTGCTCTGACTATTCTCAAAGACGCATAAGAAAGCTGCTTTCCACTTCCCTTTTCCTGTCAAAGGGGGATGATTAAATTTGATGGGCAGTGTTTTCACTAATGTTTATTTCAACATGTTGGACTAACTTTAAACACAGAAGGAAACAAATAAAATACAGCATAACCCACTTTTCCACCACAGCAACCTAAATAATCTGGATTGGCCAGAGACACTACCTACCTACAGAATTACACCAAGAGCTGAACACCTACACTTTTCACATGCCTGAAAAAGACATGCCAAAAGAATCCTCAGGGAAAGAAAAATGGGTGAAATGTGTATGATTAAAAAAGAAAAGAAACCGCAGAAGCCTGGAAAGTAAGTTTTAACTACAAAGAAACAGAGAGATCCAATTTATCTGCCAGCAGTGCTATATATAACTGAAAATAAAATGTTTGGCTGTTCTCCTTCGTGACATTTGCTAACAACAGCTCTGCTACACAAAATGCTGTTTAATTAAGAAAGGAGTAAAGTACACAGAAACGTGCTGAACACAAAGATGTCACTATGCCCAAGCAGCAGAACTCGATGCCAAATTGCTCCCATATTTTACAGCTTCTTTATGTAGGAGGGAGGCAGAGCTGAAAGGGGTCAATTATTTGTATTAACCCAGCTGAGCATTAAGGCAGAGGCAGAAAATAAATACTTCTAGAAAGGGGTGCTCAGCCTTTTCCTCAAGATTAATCAAGAAAAAGCTGTCAGAGGGGGACTGCAATATTTTCAGAATATCCCTTCAGAAGGGATGAAATATCACCATTACTAAATAAAATAATATGGGCAGAACTTCATGAACCCTGAAGGGTGTCCAGGGGCTAATCAGACAGATAATGTTCATCATAGAAACAGTGTCTCCAGGAAAATCTGGTTATTGGGGGAAAAAGTAATTGTAGAATTAAACTGTTGGAAAATAAAAGATAAGACTTCTGAAAGCAGATAATACTACATTGAGATGACACCTGAAATCTTAAACCCACTGCCCTTTTGATTCCTTTGAGGTTTTACAAGTTTTTATCCTGCAAAAAGGATATAATTATCGTCCTTCATTGTTCAGCTACATGGGAAAAAAAAAACCCACAAAACCCAACAAATCAAACACACCCACACAACATAAAAAAACGGGATTAAGAAGTGAAAATTGTGTTTCCAGCTCCAGCCTTTCTGTACAGAGTCTCTGGAGATTATAAAAAAAAAAAAAAGAACCATAAAGCCAATTCCCCAGTCTCGGAGTGCTGGGTATCCAATCTCTCCCTCCACAAGTACAATAGGCCTATTTTTAGGAAGTGTACTATCATATCATGTGGCCATCCTAAACTGCCCTAGAAAGTTGGCTGCTCTGCTACAGTTAAAAATTACCTCTCCTCCAGAAGCTGAACAGCACACTCCCCTAAATTCCTGGCTCTCCATCTGCAATTCCTAACACACAGGACAGGATCACGACTGGTTTAAAGCTAGGTTTTTGACAAATGATGTGAAAAGCAATGAATCATGCTCAGCAGGACTGCTTAAATCACATGTACATGTACACAGCACACACATCCCTCACGCAGCCAAAGAAAGCTTCTGTTTCCCTGATAAAGATGAGAGAAAGATGTCAAACAAGACTTTGAGGCAATGGTGATTAAAATACTTGGCAAAGTCCCACGGAGGAGACAATTCCATCCTCACTGTAACTTTGTGTCCTGCCATTCTACCTCCAAACAGTCGAGCTGCGTTTTTTCCACACCTTACAGCAAGACAGCTGAATGTCATTTTATAAGTCTACACCTGACAAGCACATAAAATAACACTGTCAGGGACAGCAACTGAGTCCTTCATCTTCCCACAGCCCTGACTGCTGGAGCAGAAAGCACAGAGAGGCATTTGTGTGCTTGCTTGGCTGCAGAGTTAACTCCATGTACAGTAACCATGAAATGTCTGTATTATATTCACATGTTTATTTATTTATTATGTTCAGGAGTTTTTTTAATTTTTAGAAAAATCTATAAAACCTGAAAGAGGGAGAAGTTGAGACAACGTATACTGCTGACCTAAAGACCATAAAAAATTATGGAGCAAGACCAGTTAAGCAAATTATTTTGCTGTAACCTGCTTTTCCCACACACACTGTGGCAAGCCAAGATTCACTCTTCTGCTTTCACAACTGGTTAGTATTTTACAAGCTTTTACCAGACAAAGCTGGAGGAATCTTGGAGCAGTTATTACAAATTTAACTGCCAGTCTTTGGGGCAAGTTTTACTTGCTTCAGAAGCCTCATCAAATCATAAGCTACTCTCCTCACAGGGGAGAAAGTTCTCTCACCACAGTCCACACGCGCATCCCAGAAGAACCAGGTGTCACCACTGAGAATAATGACCCACGAAAGAATTATTCAAATCAGCTTACAGACATTATGTCTGACAAACTCCTATTCTGCCTCTTCTCTGGCCTCCCCTCCCTACTCAGTTCGTGACATCAGACAGCTGAAACAGCTGCTCTGAAGATAAATATGTGCAAGTCATGGTTCCAGCTGCGGGGGTGTAAAAAGTACACAATTCAGCGGTCACCATGAACGAGTACTCAAATTTTTAATTCAAAAAGATCTGAGTTTCGCTTTCATTCTCTCCTGTGGCACAGAGTTGTGAAAAGCTGAGGAGGTGTAACTGTGCAGGTGTATCACCTGCATGCCACTGTTTCTTCTGCTCATTCATACACATCTTAATACATGTTAATACATGTTAATACAAATGTATTAACATTTGTATCTGTACAGTAAATAAAGACTGAAATTATTTCACAGAACACGGGCGAGAATTCCGGCCTTTGCAATTCAGCCAAAGCAAATTTGGCAACAAATCTAAGCAGCCATTGTACCATTATGAAGATTCTGAGCATTTTCTTTTTATTAATTATGGCTTTTTTCAGGAGGGAATAAAAGGGAGTAAGTCAATTTGGAGATGAGACCCTGACTATCAAGAGACAGTAGGAATTGGATTCTATTGTCATGAACACCACAGGGCTGGAAGTGTTTTATCCACATGTGAACTTTTCCTACTGTTATTTCAAAGAATGGCAGAATGGTTTGGGTGGGAAGGGACCTTAAAGCCCCTCCAGTGCCATGCCCTGCTATGGGTAAGGACAACTTCCACTGTCCCAAGGTTTCCAAAGCCCCAATNAATGTCCAACCTGGCCTTGGACACTTCCAGGGATCCAGGGGCAGCCACAGCTGCTCTGGGCACCTGTTCCAAGGAACAATTCCTTGCTAATATCCCAGCTAACCCTGCCCTCTGGCTGTTTGAAGTCATTCTCCTTGTCCTGGCACTGCAGGCCCTTACAAATAACCCCTCTCATCTTTTTCTCTCCTCCCTTCAGGTGCTGGGAGGCCACAATTAGACAGCCTTCCCTTCTCCAGGCAGAACAATCCCAATTCTCTCAGCCTTTTATCCCTAGAAGTACTTTGTCAAGTCGAACCCAGCAGCAGCACATCTCTCTCATTAACTACACCAGCTTATTTTTTTTTTTTACACCAAGCCCACTGTTTCCTTCCCTGCCCACACCAAACACACTCAGAGCCTCCCTGTATCTAAAATGCCACAAAGAAAATCTTCGGTACTAACAGGCATCAGACAAGCTGCAAACACTCACAATAAAATCAAAGTGTAGGTGGGAAACCACAAATTGGAGCCTGCTGACCTTTCTGTGATTCATAAAGCAGCACAGCAGTGCTTCCCAACAGGCCAAATTCACTGCCCCGGAGCCTGAAGTCGTAACAGCAATTACCATTTACAGAGTGAGTAACAGGGTGATTCTAAGGCACACTTTGAATGAATTTCTGTGCCTATCCTGCCTGGTTAGCTAAAGCTCATTTTTCTCACGGTAGGGACTCCTAAGTTTATTTCAACTGCATGGGAAAAGGAAGTTCCACCACAGGTGTAGGCAACAGGTACCACTGAAACCAGTGTGAGTTGGCAGATGGCTGGGGGGTGGGAAGGGAAGCAGTGTTGAACTGGTTCCAAGCAGGTTCAAACTGTCACATAACACAAACATGTGAGTCATTTTGCAACCACCACTGTAATTCTATCTAAGACTGCCTCTTGGGAAACAGAAAGACACTTACATTCCAATACAGTCGTATCTAACAGGCTTTGACTGACAAATGTACATTCAATCCTCAACTGATATTATAAAAAAAAAGGACTTATGTAACGAGAGAAGTTTTAAGTGAGTGTTTCAAAACACACGTACTTTGTTGCCTCTGGCACACAGGAAATGCTGCTTGTGAAGGCACACGCAGCATTCAGCAACGAACATGATAAACATCCACAGAATTTACTGATTGAAGCTACAGGACTCAATGTCATATGATGCCATATCCAGTGCCAGAGTATCCAGAACTAAACAGGGTCAAGTGTACTTGTAAAATTCACGAGAAGAAACTCATTAAGTGTTATCTACGAAACCCCCACGGGTTCATCCGTATAAAAACCACCTTGCCAGCACACAGAACACGGCCAACATCAGCACAAACTACTCCACGCCAGAGTACAGCCAAGATATCAAGGGCACCAGAGGTGTTTACACAGCACTAAGCCAGAATTTAATCCTGCCAGCACTAACCCAACAAACTGCCTGTCTTGAGAAAGACTTCGCGTCCCTATAGCAGAAGTTACAGAAGGAGATAGTATCAACCACAACTTGCTCAAGAAGGGAAGAGGTGAAACAGGTGGCCAAGCGGGCATAAAAAAAATATACACGTATTAAAAATAAAAGCACGAGTTAAACGCACGACCGCTTAACTCGCAGAATTCGGAAGCTTCCGAGGCGGCAGCCGAGCTCTTGAGGCCGGAGGCACCTTTGTCCCCGTTCCCGACGTGGAAGCGGTGGCCTTGTGCCGGGCAGGACGGGACGGGGGCCGGGAGCTCCGGCCGGGCCGGCGGTTCCGTTATGCGGGAGGCGCTCCCGGCGGGCAGGGCACGGCGAGGCGAGGCGAGGGAAAGGAAAGGACTGACGCGCCGCTCGCAGCCCGAGGCCCCGTTCCCCGTTCCCCGTCCCGCCCCGGCACTCACGTCGAGAGCTTCCTGGTCCAGAAGAGCCCGCCGGGCCAGAGCTCCTGCAGCTGCACGGCTCGGGCCAGGTTGCCCTTGATGCGCTCCAAGAAGCGGGCGGCCTCCTCCTCCAGGCGCTCGCCATAGGGCAGCAGCTTGTTGTAGACGATCTCCTTCTGCGGCGGCCGGGCCATGTCGGCGCTGCCCGGGGAGGGCCGGTGACCGCGGCCGCCGCGCCCCG
>VXBU01013105.1:79129-90395 GCA_013400315.1 Bombycilla garrulus | reverse complement strand
AAAAAAAAAAAAAAAAGGTGGCTAACTAAATTCTGGAACACGATAGGGAGAGGAGAAACGCCACAGAAAACCTAAGCGTGACAGGCAAAGGCATCGTGGCATCCTTCCGAGGAGCACACTTACATAATCTACTTTCTTCACCCTCCCAGACCTGTATTTTTAATAAAGGAAGCACCAGGAATTTGTTCAGGGTCCCATCCTTCTGAAATATCCTTACATTCCTAGAAGATTTTGTATCACATGATCTCGTGGATCACATCTATCAGCTTTTACATAATTACAAAACAGCTGGACTTCACTAAAATTGTTGCCATCCAGCTGGACTTCACTAAAATTGTTGCCATCTTTTACATAGACTTTACAGTTGTGTTTCCTCGTATCTGCATAAGGCAAAACAATTCATAGATGAATCTCTGCCCTTTCTGGCTTGAATTAAAAATGAAACTCAGTCGTGGTCAGCTTTCTGTGGGAATAAAGTACATTTTGGTTTAGCATTTTTGTGGTGAAAACAGAAATAACACGAAATGAATAGTTTTATCACCAATTCAGTCAAGGATAAATTGGCCCAAAAGCTGTAATAAAAACCCAGTATCTATGGTTAGTGGAAAGGATAAGGGAAAATATGTGTGTATTGAAACTGAAAAATCTAAAATTACTTATTTTCTCTCTCTTAGAGGCAATTCTCGATAATCAAAATGGTGATTTGTTCAGGCATTTCCAATGTGGGAAAGTGTTTGTCAAATTTTAAGCATGCAGAGTTTGTTTGGACTTGGAGGGGAAGAAATTTTCTGAAATTGAAGTTGGCAGATACATCAGGAGCTTCGCAGCTGTGTTCTGTTGCTTTGTAGCCGTGTCATAAAAAATTACTCCTGCCCTTTCTAACCCAAGTTAAAACTAAACCTTGATTTTTCAAGCATTTTGGAGTATTTGGCATGTGAATGAACACCTCTGACGTCAGGGAGCTGTTCTGTCTGAGCTAACAAGCTGCCTTCTCAGCTGTGGCCTCAGATAGGAGAATGCTTTCCACCAGGATTAAACACTTACCTTTTGGGGAAAAACATGCCAAGTTATGGCATCAGCACCTCTGACAGCCATCCTACTCACTCATCTGATCTGCTCCATTCCTGTTTTCAGAGTCTGAAGCAAGGGGAGCAGAGATTCCTGCTCCATTCATAATTACAACACTAAGCATACCTTTATAATATTTGCTTTTCAAATGTATTTTCTGCATGGTTGATTCATTTACTAATTCATTGATTCATTTACTAATTACATTCAGTAATTATTAAAAAAAACCTTATCCTTTCCCCTCCCTGCTATGCCACCGTTCCGCTCTTTAAAAAGAGAGAAGAAAAAAGATAACATTTTGCCAAGTGAGTCAAAAATAAACGTGTTGTTCAAGTTTGCAATATGTTTTGGCTGCAGCAGTGTGTGAGAGCACATTTAGTTCCCGAGTCAGATGATGAAGGACGGGGCTTTCATAACACAGGACCCGTCTGTGCCACTCCACATCAACAGCTTCTTCCTCTCTCATTAAGTAGGAGGAATATGAATTGCCAGCAGCCCAAATGTGGCAGCCACCTGTTGGTTTTGGCATTGCCTCCTGAGAAGGGATGAATCCGAGCGGTGGAGTTGTGAGAAAAACACAGTCTGCCCATTCATGAGAAGCTGTGAGTGCTGCCAGTGGCGTGGGTCACGCCGGGGTTGTTCCCGTGTTCCCTCGCTGGGCGATGCCCGCGGGCAGCCAGCACCAGCACTGGCACAAGGATTTGGGAATCTTGTCACTCAGCCTTGCTTCCTGCTGCCTCAGCTCTCCAGTGACTGCTTAGCACAGATGTTTTCCTTCATGGCCCATCTGCCCTTTCCCACCCAAGTTAAAAGCTGGATAGTTTTTGAGTGACAGATTTCTATCCATTTTTCAGTACCTGAGGCCCTTCCAGTACCTGAAGGGAGGAGAAATGGAGAGGGACATTTCAGAAGGACCTGGAGTGACAGGACAAGGAGGGATGGCTCCAAACTGGAAGAAAATGGGTTTAGATTAGATATGCACAAGAAATTCTTCTCTGTGAGGATGGGGAGCCCCTGGCATAAGGAAGCTGTGGCTGCTCCATCCCTGGAAATATCCAAGGGCTTGGAGAAACCTGGGATGGTGGAAGGTGTCCCTACCCTTCAGGGGGTGGAACTGGATGTGCTTTAAGCTCTTTTCCAGCCTAAACCATTCTATGATTTGACAGTTTGGAAAAGAATAGCCAATCCAACAGGAGCTTCACATTACCTGTGTCATACCTGTCCCAGTCTGTGACCCCCCATATCTCACAAAGCCCCACCACAGGAATAAGGAGGAACAGCTGCTTTTTGATGAGGATCCTCACACTTTCCCTCTGCCCCGTGTTTCTAAATTGGTCAGGCATCCAAAGCTGGAGCTGAAAGGTGCCAAAGAGGCAACTCAGAAACATCCCTATCACATCAACTTCTATTTTACAGAGAATTTGTCTACTCGGGGGATGAGGGCAAGAGTAATTACAGCATCTGAATAAGGAACTTAAAGTTTCCTGTGTAGTATGGGACAAAAATAGGTTCTTCTAAAGTGTGATTCAGAGGAACTAATTTTAGGTCCCTAAAATAAGGCTGTCTAAACACTCCATGACATGTTTCAAGCTGGATGGGGGGGCGGGTTCAGTGTCACCTACAGCACATACGCTGAATATTGTTCTTTTTCTGCAGTGCCTATTTGGATCTGTGTGTTCTAATGCAAGTGGAACATTTCTGCTGAAGTAAGAGGCCCTTGTGAAGAGGTTAGAGTGTTATTATAGGCACCTGTATGATTTTTTAAACACTGTTACACGGACAAGGCTGACCAAATAGGCGCAGCATTGTTATCCTTCACTTTACACTTCCAGTGGTTCTGTTTATGAGAGTTAAATCCATCCTCAGTTATATCCCTTCACAAGATATTGTTTGGCCTCTGCTCCTTTCCAGCTGAACTTAGTGGGTTATTGTGCATACAATGGCCAGTGTTTGTTTCTACAAGAACAGGACCTCAATTCTCCTTGGTGAAATAAATTAATTTATAGCAAAAGTGGTTTTTCCTCTCCACTCCCTGGATTTGTTTGCTTTTGGTGCCTTATTGCCAAAGATTTAGAAAGCATAGTTGCCCCAAATCCACAGCAGAGGTTCTGCCTGTGACAGGCTGTTTCCTTTACATGTCTGAAACTCCCAAAGATATCCCTGGAAACTATTGTGCCTGCAGGAAGAAAAAGCAATAGACTTGAGCCTCTTTGTAAGAGGTTCTTTCCAAATTACTCACAGCTATTTGAAATAAATAATTATTCCTTGGACATGACAGAAGTGCAGCCAACTTTGGGGAAAGAGACATTGGGGTTATTTTTCTGCTCCTCTTGAGCCACTGAGATGGATTTTTCTGTCTCACTCTCCTGCCAAACAGAAACCAGCCCCAGAGGAGCACGTGATGACAGCGAACTCACAAAGGTCATTCCCAGGGATTCTGCTGTTCTAGGAAATCAAGGAAGCACAGTCCCGTGGCAGCCTGCAGCCACTCACACAGAAACTGCTCATTATGGACTTGGGCGTCTCATGCAGCTGCCCTGTGTTTGCCAGAGAGGATTGTGACACACCTCACCTCAAGAGCCTGGGCAGCTGATCATATTTATTGTTTTTAGGTGGCAAATTGCAGCTTCATCTGCAGTTCTCTGGTTTGTCTATTCCTTGTCAAGATGAAAAATTGGCAATGCCTATTTGAAAATAAAATTTAAAAGTATAAGATCTGCTTTCCCAACCCAGGATAAATCAAGTAACAACCAAAAATCTTTGCTCAGGTTTTCAGTCTTGTTCCAAGCAGCATTCAGCATGTGTTTATCATGGCCATAGCTCAAGTAGTTGTTCAGGCTTTAATTCTGTGGGTGGATTGTGTGTGTTCACTGTTTGGACGTGAGGATCAGAAGTATTTAAATATTTATGAATTCTGGAGAAGCAAGCTCACTTAAATATTCCCTTAAGCAACCAATCCTTTCTCTCCTGCTAAAGCAATATCTATCCTTTGCTCCTGGCAGGGTGGTTTTGTACATGGAATCTGCATGGGAGACTTTTTGGCACGTTTCCACAGCAGCAGCTTCTCCCACGGGGTGTTAGGGAGACGCCCAGCAGATGAACAAACCTTTGGGAGGATCACATGGAACAAACTCGGAGCTCTCTGGTGTTCATTTGGTCTAACCTGACACGTTGTTTATGTCTAAGCCCTAGTAACGTGGGGATAATAAGTGTAATTAAGTCCGGGGCATGATTACGGTAGTGCTGGGCCTGCTGACTAACACCAGGACCCAAGGAATTGTAAATTGGTCTGTTATTGTCCCAGGTATCCCATTAAGAAGAGTGCCAGGTGAAACAATGACTGTAAATTAACACTTCCTTACAACCTTGGAAACATAACAGTCAGAAAGGCCGTTTAGTATAGAAGGAATGTTCCAATTAAAGAGCACGGGAGGCCTGTAAATTCAGGGATATCCCAGGGAGAGGAAAAAGTTGCTTTTGCCACATTTGTTTGTTGTTACTTCTAGGCCAAGCCCAGTGCAAAACTGAGCCTTGCTTAGTACAAAGGCAGCAGCTGCCCTTCTGATGGACAACACACTGAGAGTTGGGTGAAAGAGCTCAGGGGGCTTAGAAAATTCAAGTGAGAAACAGAATCTGCCTCGAACAAAAAGAGCAGGAAAAAGACAGCTTGTAATCTCCAGAGAGGGCTCTGCAGGACAATCCGGTGGGCGTTCACTGTGGCTGTGATACCACTATCTGCAAGCCCCACGTGTTTTCTTTTTCAGTAGCATTGCAATGGATGGATACAGAACCTGATTCATGCTTTCTTGGCTTTGCCAAATGCCTGCTCAAATCCTGTAGCCATGCTCTGAATTAATCTGCTTACCCAAAGGCGTTGCTGGAAAAATGGTTGTCCTTGGAGATTCCAGCCCCCTTGGCCTGGGAAAGATAGAGCCATCAGCATCTGGAGTGGGATTGGCAGGAGGCTTGACAGGCTCTGAAATGAGAAGAAACTGGGCCAGAATCACTCTGCTTACCCCTGAACATCCCCAGCAAATTAGCACCTCTGAAAAGCAGGGAGTGTTGAGTCGGGAAGTCGGGAGCAAAGTGAATTTGGGGTGGTGTCAGGGGTGCCAGAAGGGGTTACCAAGTTCAGAGCACCCAAGAGCTGGATGTGCACAGCACCTCTGCATCCCAGCAGCTGCTGCACCCCGAGTGCAGCCAGAGCCAGCCCTGCCAGCCAGGGCCAGCAGCCCAGGGCACCTGACCCCATCCTGCACTGCACACAGCAAGGGTGTGGGTGGCATCCAGCAGCTCTGCAGGGGCTCTGCAGGGAGCAGCCAGTACCATCAGAGTTACTTTGTGGAGTGTCTCCAGCCCTCACCGTGATTTTTTTTGAAGTTATTCACTTAGGTAGTCTTATTTTCTCACTAGATTCCCAGACTCTGTGCCTTTTTTTCTCTCTGCAGCTCCTGCAAAGGTTTATTTTTTCCAGGAAAGTTTTCAGTTTCTTTCAGACCGGCCTCAGTCTTTGCTGCGGAAGTGTGCGAGAACATTTTCCTGTGACAAGACTAAAACTCAGAACTGAAGATTAAGGGCTGGGTGTGCATACAATCTTACTTCCCCCCTGCATACTCTCCATTTTCTTAGTTCACAGGCAGACATCCTGAGTCACAGGCTATTTCGTTCTGTTTAATAGTGCTAAATGACTTTTTCATCCCCTCATTCATCTGCTTTCTAAGCTCATTATGTTCTGGCATCATGTTCTGCAGCAGTAATTTCTGATTCATGCACAGTGGGAAACGTTGTTCCCATTTGATTGTTGTTAACTTTTTATCTGGGAATTTTTTTAGTGCCCTGAGTTCTCCCTTGTGAGAAATAAGGCCTCTTTGCTGTCTGTGATTATACAGACCTGTTTGGTCTACAAAAATCAAGCTGATTTTTCCTGTTTTATCAGAACCCCTGAAGTTTCTGCTAGGGTGGATGGGGAAGGTGCCATCAAGTTAGAAAGACAGATGGAAGTTGGGACTGACAGCATCCCTCCTTCCAAAGGCAAGAGAGCATCTTTCTTCACCCAGATGCTGAGTGTCACCAAATTTCTCACAAGTAAATGTCTTTGAGTCATACTTTTGATGAGAGCTGGCCACATGTTCAAACTCAGAGGATGAAATCCAGAAGTTATCCAATCCCAAGCGGTGAAGCAATGATCAATTTGGTGAGGCTTCCTCTGATGGCACAGCCTGCACTATACAGGGCAAAATTCTGAAATACTATTTTCTCTTTGTTGCTTTTGAGAAGAAATAAAGGTCTAATACAATTAAGGAGAATGAATCAAATAGTTTCACAGAGCTGCAAAGTGTAATGCTGTCAACCCACCTCCCCAGGAATCCATTCCTTTAGCAACCCACACTCTTTTGTGTGTTCTTAGATCCTTTGTAGAGCCCTGAACCCTCCCTAAATTTGACAGCATTGTTCTGGCAGCCGTGGGAAGGGTGATGCTTAAAATTTCCTATGTTTCAATGAGAATAAAAACTCACTGCCTTAAACGACCACATCTCCTCCTCCTCAGCATGTGCAAGAGGAGAAAACATAACATTGGAATCTCAATGTTTTCCTCAAATGTTAATGAGTTTCCTGTGAATGGATATTTCATAAATCAAATGTTGGATCAATCTGCTTTCCTATCAAAACAATTTAAATGTGGGCGTTATAGTAGGTGGGTTTGTGTTTGGATTTAGTCATCAAGCCAAGACTGACTTCATGCCAGCAGAGGACTGACAGACTTAATCCCAATTTCCACCTGATTCCTGTGCTTTGGTACTGAATACTTTATCAATCACATTTTTGTTTGAAATGCTTTTTTGGTGGTTTTTTTTTTTTTTTTGGTTTTTTTTTTTTTTTTTTTTTTTTTTTTTTTTTTTTTTTTTTTTTTTTTTTTTTTTTTTTTTTGTTGGCACNTGCTTTTTTGGTGTTTTTTTTTTTTTTTTTGTTTGTTTGTTTGTTTTGGGTTTTTTTGGCCATAGGACACATCAGTTAATATGCTTATGTTTTAATTCCCGACATTTTGTAGTTTAAAAGAATTTTGCAAGTAATGATGATGATGCAAGTTTCCAAGGCTGATTTCCTCATAGCAAGTATTTATATTTACCGGGTGGTTTACTTCCTTATTGTCATTTCAGATTAAAACTTCACTACCACCAACTAGGAATGATTTACCTGAAAAATTCTTTCTTTTTTTTTCTTTTTTCTATATCAGTGAAAGTATTTTTAAAAGCTGTAAGCAGGTCACCTCCCCGGGCTATGGGCACACTGTGGATTCATCCATAAAGTCATTAATCACTCAACCACCTGAATAAAGCTCTCAAAGAATCCCCCTTTGTGCCTTTCCTGCCCTTTAGACTTCCAAATCTAATCTGTAGTGTAAAAACAAGAAAGTTCCTGATAGCCAGTAAAGAGGAAAAACTGGCAGATTAAGCCCTCAAAAAAATTTCAGTACATTTAAATACTATGTAAATAAGGACTCCAAAAAAGACTCTGAAGAAACTCATACAGTTTTGAAGTAGAGGTAGCAATCCCATTAATTTTCATTCAGAAATGAGGAGTAAATTCAATTTAGGAGAAGAAAACATTATATGGGAATGAGGAAAAGAGGAAGACTAGAGAAAAAGGTTAGAAGTTTATAATTTTGCCTGAAGAAGAAAACATAAAAGAACAGCAGTGCATTATCTTAAAGGATAGACAAAATCTGATGTGCATTACCATTTACAGAAAATAAGGGGAAAAAATGCTGGAAGGATCAAACTAAGCTTACATGGCTTCCAACCTTCTTCCATGATATTCTATGCTCCCTAGGTAACAGCAATAACCTGGCAACAGAAGCAGTATCTCTGTTATTTTTTTATCTGGAGGCTTTGGTGTCCTTTGGGAAACATCAGAATCATCTGGGGGCAGTTTGCAAGTGAATCAGTTCAAGACTTTGGTTCAGATAAACAGAGCTGTACAGCTAAGGATACATCAAGAAACTTTTATGATAAGAAGTAGCAGGAGAGAGAAATGCAATCACAGCAGGTTTGAGGAGGAGCCTGGTTACCTAAAAAGGGGCAGAAAAATAGCGGTGTAGGTACAAGGTGAAGGATGAATCAAGACAGCAAGGTGGGAGGCTGTGTGCCTGATGGGGTATCCATGTGAATGCCAAAGGCAGTCATTTTGGGAGTGGGAGACATCGGGGTGTGCTGTGAGGTGACAGCCACACACAGAGGTAGCAGGAGCAGCGAGTAAGGAAAGAACCAGAAAGCTGGTTCTCCAGCTATTCTGTGCCAGAGATGAACAAACAGCATAAATAAGGAAGCTACAGCTTTCAAACGCCCTACCCAAAAGCTTAGTAACTGAAATGCTTTAATCAAATTGCTTTTTACTGCTGGTGGGCAGAGTCAAGGGCACCCATAGGTGTGACCCTCACAACCAGCCTCACCTGGGGCCCACCCACACCCTCTGCTCTTTGGGGATGGAGCTCTACTTAAGCTGAGGGCAGAGCAGCACTCTTGCCTTTAAATCGTGGGTGTGTTCAGCCCTGGTTTTACCCTTGTGTTGTAGCTGTGGTTCCAGCCTGGCTTCCTACTCTGGAGGGACTGTGCTGGCAGCCCTGGTTCTGCCTGCCCAGCTACTGTGGGACTGTTGTCACTGATGTGCCAGGGCTGCTCCTTGCACAGCCACTTTTTGTGCTGTCCCCTGGTGTTTGGCTGCAATGGCACTATTACCTGAAAATTCTATTTTTTTTTTTTTTTTGGTTTTAAATCAGTGAAAATACTTTTAAAAGCTTAATTTAGACTGAAAAATTTTCAACTTTGTTTTCATGTGGTTTTATCGGTGGAGGTTTAGAGGTTTATTACCCAGCTTAAAAAAAAATGAAATGGTCCTTTCAGAAAAACAGTCAATAGGTCTTCATGCCCTATAGAATCAGGCTATGACACAAAAATAAAACAAAAAAGTGAGACAAATCTAAATGATATAGTCTAGCCAGAGGAGAATAACAGGCTCACAATTTTGTATGTGTTTTGTATGTGTTGGGTTTTGGTGTTTTCCAGTGAAAATAATTTTTACTATACCCTTTTCTTATGCCAAAGCCCACTTTTGTTGGAAAGTGTTACTGTGCTTGGAGGGAATACTGGGAGTTTTTGAAGGCTCTATGCCCAGAGGAGGGGCAGAGGGCCTGGTGGTGAAATGTGTTATTTTTACAACTGGTTCTCTTTAGGCCATTGCCACCACTCTGGAATAAACAGCTGGAAGGAGCAGGGAAATTCAGAACTCCATGTGGGCTGCCTGCATTTCTTGGTATTGTGTGCTAAAGCTCTCTTGCTAATTAGTGTATTCGAGTAACCTTTGGTTTCTAATACTGATTACTTAGGCAGCAAAATATTAAATGTTTCACAGTATAATTTTGTGGAGCTTTCTGCTACTTGTCATGAAAAAAAGAGAAAGTTGGACTTGTCTAAAGGAAGATGGGTAAGATGTTATGACAAACGAAATGTCAAAGGTTAGGGATAAAAAATGTTGGTTTTGCTAGTGCTGGAATCTGCAGGTTGCAAAGGGTCATCAGCATCCGGATAAGCTCTGCTTTCAAGGCTAGTGTGGCTTTCTAGAGCAATAAATTGCTACTATAAATCAATTTTTGTACTGTATTTTGCTCTTCACTGCTGCCAGATGGCAGCAAATTACCAAAGATTTTCTGTGTTCTGCTCCTCTTTCTGTGGAATCCTCCTCTTTCAAAACAAAATGGTGCTGATTCCACATGAGGAAAATGCATGAGCTCCGTGAAAAGGAAAGATTTAATTTGCTGTGTAGGTAAAGCAAATGAAGTTTTGTCCATTATGTTCCTATTTCCTGTCATACTGGAAGCTTTTTGTTTCTATATGAATATTTGTGTTCTGTGCTGAATGGTTGTTTCTCTAGTTAATTTGTGCATCCAGGAAAAGTAATTTTGTTATTTTTCTAGGACTTTATTTTGGACTTCCCTCTAGTCTTAAGATCCAAACCTGTGAACAACTCAGGTTATGCTGCATTACTGTAGAACACAAGGTGCATGTGGATGGAAATTGTTTAATAGAGAGAGCTAATAAAATTATTTTGATTTTTATTGTCAAGTTGTTGTTAACTTACCTTTATCTGTTGATGAGTGAGAGCAGTCAGAGTTCATCTTCTAAGGTTGGATAAATGCTGTTTCTAATGTAAAATTCTGCCTGAAAAGTTGGTTTAAAAAAAAAAGGCAAATATGGTGGGGGAAGTTAAACTTCAAGCAGACATAAAACACACTGGAGAAAAACCTTTCTTTTTTTTTCCCTCAACCTACTAAATAATCACTTGTTGACTTGTTTTTGTATGTGCAGCATATAGACAAAAGAAATGTCATAATGACAGTTTTGGAAAGGTTTTGTAATGAGAACATAAGCACTACTAGACACCACTGAAAGCTGGGTGAATAGTTGCATGCAATCAACTGTCTTTCTCTGGGGTCTGCTGCTCCAGCTGAGGAGTCTGGCATTTCTCCTAGCACAGGGGGGAGAAATGGGCTATTAAAAGACCTGAGCAAAGCTTTTTAAGCCAAGTGGACATTGGAGATGTAAGCTGGTCACTCAGCCTCATTCAGGGAGGGATGCCCAGGATAAATTGGATGGGTTTTTCCTTATGCTTTAGTTTTCAACTACCTAATTTTCCACCTTATCAGGCAATACTTCTTCAGTTCAGCAACGCGTATGGAACTCACTTTGTTTTCAATGATTCCTGTAAGTACCTGGGAAACACTAACGCTGTTCATTTGCGCCGTGGATGCTGGAGACTCCGGGTGGGTATGGGGCAGCACCTGTCCTGAAGGAGGAGATGGTGCCGTTCGGACACTGCTCTCTGATTTCTAAGCTGAAATAGAGATGGGAACGGCACCTTGTAAGGGCTCTGTAGGGCTGCCCCTCAGGGATGCGGGGCCGCGTCCCTCACGGCAGGAAAGGTTTTCCCGCCCTCGGGTTCGGGCGCTCTCCCCTCACGGCAGGAAAGGTTTTCCCGCCCTCGGGCTCGGGCGCTCTCCCCTCACGGCAGGCAGGGTTTCGCGGGCTCGGGCGCTCTCCCCTCACGGCAGGCAGGGTTTCTCGGGCTCGGGATCTCTCCCCTCACGGCAGGAAACGTTTTCCCGCCCTAGGGCTCGGGCGCTCTCCCCTCACGGCATGAAAGG